>JAACYV020074674.1:0-11615 GCA_009936425.2 Chrysaora fuscescens
ACTAGCTAGCTACCATCTTTGTTCAACTCAATTTATAAGATGTAAAACAAGGTTCCTCAAACTGGAACTCATAATGAAACGCCCAAAAACTGGCCTGTCGCATCAATCGGAATTGAGGACAGAAAATACGCTGATATGATTGGTTGAAGTATTTAGTAAGATGTTCGTCTTTTATTTTCAACTAAATTGCTACATGAATTTAGAACCACACTATTCCTACGATGTCATAGAAGAAATGGCGATTGCGAATTTGATGGACTAGAATAATCATACTGAGACTTTCGGAATTAGGCCGGTTTCTTTGCTATGTTTTTGTGTCGTAGTTGGAGCGGGGTATAGCTATCAATTCGTATAGAGGAGTGAGACTATGAGTCATGCAACAAGTCTAAGCCATGCCTAGTTTCATATATCTAGTATACTTAGAGGTATGGCACTTTAGAGTTAGATAACTTAGTAATGATTCTTTGCTAGTTAGTTGTTGCTTATTTACGAGTAACTTTGGAATTCGGTTTTTGCCGTGAATCACGATACTAAATTCGTTATTAATTATCTTCTGCAAAAGAAAAACAGAAGTTTCTCCGGGGGTTTCGTTATGCTAAACTTTGTTATGATTTGCTCTTCAGCGAATTTCAAATACTTATCTCTAACTGACTGATGAGAACAGCTTAAGGGCATGGAAAGTAATTAACTCAGAGACATTGATAACAAGAGAGAAACTTGAAAAACAATTACAATACATTTCTTATCTACCGCCTCACTCATGTGTGTAACGGAAGATATGATAACGAGGCTCTGACAATAGTTAAAAACAGACATCCCTTTGAAATATGTGGTACATAGCATTCGCTGCTTTTAGAAAGTTTTTCTATGGCTTTGATTTCTGGGCTAATTTGATTAGGTAAGTCTTGCTGAGGTCTCAATTAAGAGGATTTCTCATCTCATGTGTCATAGACGTGGCTTGAGCTCGAGTCCAGCTCTCCAATCGGGTTTTTTACCAATATTTATATCAATATTCATCCTCGTTTCATATTCTTTAGGAAACATTCATAACACAAAGAATCAACAGGCCTTGAAAGGGCAGAATTATGGTATGGCATTTTTTTTTCTGTTTGATCTTTTATGCATTTAAGGTGCAAATATTGATTCAAGAGGCATCAGCTTTGCTACAAAATGATGTGTTTTCTTACCTTTATTTCTCTTTTCCACTTGTGATAAGTTGTTAAATTATTCTTAAACATATTTTATTGAAAACTCATTCTGACTGCATTCGTCATGCTTTAGTGTTACATGCTTAAAATAAATTTCTTGATTTCCAGAGCATCAACAACGAGTTATTTCAGAGCAACGAAATATTATTGAACAAAAGCCAGCAAACGTTTTTCAAGCAGTGCAGTATAGCTGGCCAGTAGAGCGAAAAGGTTTGTCCCTTTGCAGTTCTCTCGTTATTTACTTTTCTACCTGTTGGTCTTGCAATTACAAGAAATACCTTAAGACTTTAATGGTGACTGCATTTTCCCTTAATAAATACATATAGATAATGAATATTCGTTTGCAATTATCAAACTGCATTTTAACAATTGAACCCTTCCCTGCCACATTTAGCCATCAAACGTGCCTCAACTGCGTATTGCTCTTGCTACGTATTTGCCACTGCTAATGTCACCCGAGAAAGAAATCAATAAAATGCCACCATATTATTGAGCACAGTATCCGCTAAGCCTTGGTGATTTAAAACATACCATGGTAGCCAGGAATAACTGAGAGCTGAATGTGTATATGTTTTTATTCACAGAAACACAAAGACCAGATCAACCTACTGCTGCAGAGCCAGAATATGGTAATTAATAGCTTAAAGTTAACCCTTAAAGTTCGATATCTTTTCTGAACTGTAACTGAGCCTATGGACTGAATCCTTTTGATTAATATCTCTAATTATCGTTTCCTAGAACGTTTCCGAAGCGATCAAGGAAAACATATTCCTTCCAAAGTTTTTCAAGCCTTGCAACACTGCTATCCAGGTCAGGGGAACGAAGGTAAAGAATTTCTATCTTCTGGTGCAACTTCTTTTTTTGTTTTGCTATTTGATTCTTATTGATCCGGCACTTTGATTTTAGTCTTTTTCTCCCCAATGCAGAACATATATACATATATGCAACAAGTATTAGGGTTTTCAACAATTAATCTTTCCTTACCTTGAAAACATTCGATATTGTCCCATTTTCACAAAGACATGGCTGATATCTGGGGTTGATGAGCTTATTAGAATCACTATATTACTAGTTGAATATTTTGACCTCTCTTCTTTGTTCAGGAATGCAACAGCACAATCAGCCAATGGAAGACCAAGAATACGGTGAGAACTCTAACTTTTTTCGGTAGATTTTTTGCTAATGAGCCTCGTTTTCATGGGGCCCACTCTCTGTAACTTCAGTTAAATTATGAGGTTTTTCTTTCGTTTATTATTCAGTTGGTAAATGTCGTAATAATTCATTGTGTTTGTTTGTCTACAGAGCGTTTTCGTGGCAAACAAACGAATGCTGTCCCTTCAAAAGTCTTTCAAGCTCTGCAGTATAGCTATCCTGATGAAGGTAAGCAAATAACATTTTTCCTTCGTTTATAGTAGGCCTATTTTTCATTATTGCCGTGAAATTCATCGCATCGCTTTCCCGTGATTATTTGCGAATAATATACCGGTTCTGGGTATGGCTTTTGTCGTTATTTAAAAGACAAGTGACACAACAGTTAATAGGCACGTGAATAGAACATTTGAAGACACGTGAACAGAAGAGGGGAAAATCCGCCACTCTGCTGACGAGTTGTTAAACAAATTTCCAATTTTAGCACTCATTCCATCATGCCATTGAATTCGAGGGTCCCGGTTTTAAGGTAGTGGATGGCGAGCCTCTTTATAGATATAGCAACTTCTCCAGCCTCGCTGCTGTGCAAGAAGGATAATGTCCATTGTTTACCCTCAGTGTATTTGTTGCTGCAAAGTTTATTTATTGTTTACTTTTTGTAATGAAATAAAAATCACGCAATTCTACGGAAATCTGATATCATGGACGTTTTCAAAAAATTGTAAAAATGGTTTTTGTTTTGTTGAAACGACTTAAAGATTATAGAGTTGCATGAAAGAGTTCGGATATTGCAACGAAATAAGGAAATCGTTCTTCAGTTAATATTCAATTCGGAATGAAGCTTTGATTAAAATTGTTTAGAAGCCTTTTGAAATCACATTGTAAATTGGTGACGATGTTTTCATGTCGTTTGCCGCAAATATCGTAAATGAGCAACCAACTAATGTTGTAATATTATTAAAACTTTAATGCTGTTACTAGCTATAATTACATTTATGGCATCTGTATTGTTGTTCGCATTTCTTAAACATGGAACAGAAGGAGGATCAAACACTCGAAACAGTTATAAGTTTTTTTATTGATGAAAGAAGTCTGTTTAATTTCATTTTACTGTTCAATTATTTATTTTATTTTCTTGCGAATCTTTCTCAAGTCCATTTTTTTGCAATAGGCTTTGATTGAACATTTGATTTGAACCAGCATGATCGCATTTTGAAAGTTAAATTTATTTTGATAGTGTGCTCTTCAAATTCAGTTATCTAGAATAAAGAAGGATCGACATCAAGAAGTAATAAGTGGTTTTCGGTAAATTGTTATCTTTAATGGACTAAGACCCCGTTTACACTGTGGCGGATAAAATAGCTATATGCGGGTCTAAGTTGTTCAGATCAGTCTAGCGTTTACATTGTGGCGAATGAATTTTGTTCCTTTTGCACTGCTGTCTACACTGTGCCGGACAAGTTGAGCAGCTGCTCTGCCTGCTCAAAAAACGAACTTCTCCTTTCTATATTCTCGGTTTTTGGCGCAAATCAAAAGAACCTCTGTACGAGTTAGCTTGATCAGGCCGTGCTGTGACATAAGATTTGATATCTATATGAATAAAAATACAGATATGTCTAATAAGAAGTGTGAAGCTGGAAAAGAAGGAAATTTTGTCTGGACTGATAAAGAAACTTTTCTTTTCTAGCCGAACTAATTTTGTGTGGATAGCCGTTCAAATATTCGTGCAGTTAGAGCAGGTACAGTGTAAACGCAAGGCTGATCCGAACAACTTTTCATACGGGGTCTAAGGAAACGACTAACTTTTGAATGCCGTGAAATTGGCTGACACTTAGGCCATTACACATAGCTATAACGTATGATCTAAAGACGTTGTCCTGCAATCCACGGAATTACCCATAGTTGTAGTAATTCAGTTGCAAGTTCTTACACCAGGAATTGATTTTATTTACCAGAATCAAATAAACTGCAGCTATTCGACTTTTTACGGGTAAATTCATGAAGCAAAATTAAGGAATGTTTACTTCATTTTCAAACAAATCGTTCAATCTTTATTGTTATCTGTTGAAAGTGTTCCTGAAACACCAGTTACCTTAGTGATTATCGAACAGTAAGGATTTTCAAATCATGGAAATTTTAAGGTTCGCGAATTTCACAAATTTCAAACTGCTAGCTAACTCTGACGCATTTGTCCTGACCTTCGGTTCCGAAGAAGAAAGTTTCTATTAACAAAACTTTGTCATTTTATATTTTCAAGCAGTGAATCATGCAATCGTCAGCTGTGGTAGAATAAGAGTGTCAAAACCACTAACATTTTATCAAATGTTTATAACCTTTGAAATAGATAGGGGTTTACTCCTTAAAATAAGTACATACATTTTCATCTCTCTATATGATATATGGAATGTGGTTGAATGAAGCATTGCTATGTCTTATTTTGAGTTTATGCAGTCTATTTAGTTCTGCTTGTCATTTTGCCACCCGCCAAACCAAAATTGATAAATCTGACCATTCTCATTTGTTCTCTATAATTTCGTAAAATTGTTTGTACGTGCATTTCAAAAATAGTAGAAACGTGATCAACGTTGTGGCTTTTCTTGTGCTGACTTCAACCCCCCGAAAGGCGAACAATGATAAGATTCAGTGTTTGCACATCTTGATAAAGTCGGATCAAATGGATCGAATTAAACTGAAGCTAAAACAGTCTTGCTTCACGTCTCAGCTAGACTTCTATATTTCGGTTTTCATTTGCCTGTCATAATTTGATGTTTAACGTGATATACCGATTGTTCATTTGCGAATAATGTTGTGAGTTTGTTAAATTTCAAATTTCAATACTACATTGCTGTTTCTTTTATTTCTTTAGCTTTAGTTGATAGTTTTAAGTTATAGAATTTATAACCTTTTCAGCATTGCAATGGACATGTACATGTCACTACTCTCATTTTTTGCTGTTGCGCCACACTGTCAATATTTGTTATCAAAAATTAGGAAAACGCCTTAAAGTTGTACCACGAATGAATCAATTAAGTCAAACTATAATTATTATTCTTCCGTTGATAGCTGTATCTGTTTTTGATATTCCACCCACACTTTGTCTTATACTTCTAGGCCTAATAATACTGTTTGAAGGAAATCCTTCGGCTATTTGAGTTCTTTTAAAAATTAACCACATTTTTGAACTTGTTTAGAACCTTCACCACAACCTGATAGTATGCAGTTTGCAAGATCTCAAAATTGGGAAGACGAGAATGTTGGCATGCGCTCATCAAAAAGTGTTCCTTCAAAAGCATTTAAAATGCTGCAAAAGCAATATAGTGACGAAACAGGTATGAATCAGTCTGCTCAACTGAGATTCTTATTCTATCCGTTGTTTGTAAGATCAACCTTGATCTTAAGTAAGCTTACGTTAATTGCACAACATTCATTTTTTCAATTAATTTGAAGACCCTTATGCCTTTTAGGATTTAGAACATGTATCTCGTATACATAGCGATCTTTCCGTGGTCATATATTTGTTTCAATGAATATCTACCGAATATTAGACTTAAACAAAAGTTTACGATCATGATCTTGAGCGCAGATATCATCAATGTTAGAATGACGAAAAGTGATTGCAGCTCAATGACTGGAGAAAACATTTCGGAGTGTCTTTGAAACCTCTATGGTTATTGTTACCGATTCATTCCTTTGTTATACTTTACAATGTCATTTTGTTGTTTCCATTTAATGTTTTGGAGATAGAAAAAAAACGGGAAATCATTCCAGTACCATGAATAGAGATAACAAACTGACGTTTTGGGCCTAGTCCTTTATCAATGTGAGATAACTGTTGAAGATTTTCGTTAATGAGCTTCTGTAATTCTTTCTATCACTGTTTCATTGAAAGTTAAGCTTGAAATACATAAATATTCAATCCTGAGCCGATAATCTCTTCCATCGTACTAGTTTATTGGTTCCCGAAAATCTTTGGAAAAAAACCGTATCAACTGCCCAAAAATGTGTACACCGCTCAACCACAAATTTATATGAATCCTTAAAATTCTCCAATGAGCCGCACAAGCAGAAATTGTTCCAAAAATAACCTTGAAATACCTAGAGCATTTTTTGAACAAACTCACTTTCTAGTTTGTTATTTATTAGATCATCAGATTTAGCAAATATTCTTCTTTCTAAATTATAAAAGAGTCTACTGCGATGACAACTGATCTGCAAGATGCCCTGGATCTTCTTGAAAAGGGTGAGTCCTAAATATATTTCTTTTCTTTGCAACACAGTTCTTATTTTTATTTCTGAATTTGATTTTTAATGACCCAAAGTCTTTTTCCGTGATGCTGAAAATAATAAATAATTTGAATAAGTGTTTATAACTTTTTTACATTTGGTTCGTTGTAGTCCAGCAACCAGGCCTTCTTTGTATGTGCATGTGCATTGATAATTTGTTTTTGTTTATGCTTTAATGTGTGGAAGGGTTTAACTGTTTACCGTTTTAATAGAATATTTGGATGTGCCATCTCTGAGATGAGAACTGCTTCCATTATATCCCTTTTTATATCACGTTTTTAAGGTAATTTTCCTGAATCAAGATGAACGTTTTAAACTCAAAATCAAAATATCATTAATTTTGCCAACAATAAAAGATTCAAGTGAAGACGATTTGAAAGTTGCATAATGTTTCTTATCAGTTATACAAGATGAATGAGGAAAAAACCGAAATGAATTGTAGAGAATAAATAACGTAGAAAATAAAATCAAACATGTAGTTTAAGAACACTGACACTTTTTCAGAATTGCAAAGAAGCAACAAATTTTGCATGTTCTGCCAAGAAATCGGAAAGGATGGATCTGATTTTAAATATTGATTACATCTACTAATCATGTCCTAGAAACTTCATCATTTTTGAGGTGTCCACGCCTAGTTTCCTTGTAAATCATGATGTGATTAAAAGCTCTATTAAAACCGATCGAGATTAAAAAGTTATTTGCTGTTATCGAGATGGATAAGACAAAGTGGGCTGGGAAGAGGTTTCACAGCAATTTCATCCAAGTAGTTGTTATTTCATATAATATATTTTGTGGTGACTGGAACCATCAGCCATAACTAACTTGGATTTAATGATTTTCGAGGTCAAACAGTGAAATTGTATTTTACTTCCTATGGTCTTATGGTACTTGCTGTAGGTTCACATGAACTTGTCCCTTACTATTTCTCAAAAGTTTTTTTGCCAGCTAGGACAGGGCATATACATCTCGTTTACAACGTCGTAATCAATTTGCAATGTTTTTATTTTATTATGGAATTTTTTACTAACCTTAAACGATTGTGGTGCATTTTACCGGCTCAGCCAAATTGAACTTGCCATCATTTAAATCTAGAAATTCCAGCGCAAAATAAATGAAGTTTGAATTGTATTAAAAGTTGGTTTTACATCATGAAGCTAAAGGGATTGATTAGTTGTTTTAATATCATTGTTAACAATAATGGCGGCTCATTTTTCCATCCACAAAACTGTAAGAGAAAAATTCCCTTTGATTCTTTCGGGATAGTTGAACACCATTTGTGGTTAATTGCCGATTTAATGATTTTTTATTCCAGATTTGAAAAAGCAGCCTTAGTGGGACTAAATTTGTGAATATTTGTGACATGTTTGAAATTAACTGTTTACTAGATTTCTGTTTTCTTTATTTACCTTGGCACTAACAAACGTTGGTGCTGCTGCTGATATTAGCAATCCTGCTCTCATTTCCAGGCATTTTAGGGAGATTTCTCCATCGTGAGACTTTGGGTTATTTCTAATCCTTGATTTTACTTCTCAATTCGTTTCATAGAGTTGGAGTCTATGACAACATCAAAGCGAAACCCAGTTATCACTGTACCTTTGAGTAAAGGAATTCAAAAAGCAAGACCTTCAAATGTCACTGGCCCCCTTTCTAGCTCAGTTGCACCCCAAGTCCCAATCAGAGTCGGTAAGTTTTCTTGAAATTGCTCCTTGCTTGATGCTATGCTATCTATAGAATTATCTTAACAAAACTGGTTTTCGTAAACCGATTTAGTGGACATGCAACTCTCTTTTATACTATAAGGATTCGATGAAGGGATTTCAATTTCATTGATAAACAATTTTTTATTCTTTTAAACTACTGGGCATTTCTCAAGCCCTGCATTGTTTGAATAGATTTTTATTGATTTTTATACAGGATAACATTTCCTTCTTTTACCTCGACAACATTTCTCTAACTGTAATTCTTGACAGTGACTCAGTATAAACATATTATCATTTCCTGTCCATATTTAATGTGATGCTATATTTTGTTTGCCAGACTCAGCAAAGTTTAGGATTCCTCCAAAGCTCAATGAAGAAGAAGAAGAAGATGAAGAAGTGATGGAAGCACCTATGCCAATTGTTCAACGTACGTTTACAGTCTACCTTACCTTGGAAAATTTTTTTGTGTGTTATAAGGGAATAATTTTGAAACTGCTTTTATCAGTAGAATAAAATAACGTTTTGAACTCGTAATATAATGCCGATTAGTTGCGAAAGAACCATTTTTGCAGTTGCTTTTGCTTCATCTCAACTTCCCACCTGGTCATGCTGTAACTTCACGCAAATCCAATCGATGTAATCAATGGTGCAATTGTTGTTAAATTTATACTATTCTCTTATAACGTATGATCTAAAGGCTTTGGCTCACCAATACCTGGCTCAAAATAAATGCAACCTCTTTTAGCCTCATGCGTCATGCTGGTAACTATCAATAACCGCACAACATTTTTTTACTTCTAATCGTCCTCATATAGAAAACCTGTACCAAAGATCCAGTCTTTTTTCTTATAGCTCCAATCGGTTACAAACCTCGAAGGGATTCTTCAAAATCAGGCGATTCCAACGTCATGTTCGCTTCCAAAGCACAAATGAACAAAGGTAAGGCACAACCACAGTTGCTTATTGTCAGAAATAGAAACAAGTATGTATTGAGAGGAACTTGTGCTTTTTATTCTGTTTTTTTTGCTGTTCCTTGAACGTAACCTATTCAAAATACCTTCTATTCATCAATAGGACACGAGGCTAGAAATTCTAAACCCCATTCAAGCAACTCTCAGAACAAAGAGGTGGAATTTTTAGTTGCTCCTCTTCCACATGTTGAGAGAGGTAAGAGGTTGTGATGTTCGAAAATTTTATCATTGTCATGATTTCCCTGGGCATGCCTGGTGACATGACAGCTCTTTTAGCCCCTGAGGACAACTATATTCAAAGATTAGCGTTTTGATTTCTCCGACGTACCTTTCCTTTACAATCTTGTAGATATGCCATTAGATAATAGCTATTATAAAAGACAGTGGTTAATGATCGCATAGTTTCCTCCAGCTTCTAATAGTATGTGTTGATACTTGGTTGGTGATAAAATGTCTTGAACAAATAAAGAGCGTAGAGTACTTGAAATAGAAATCGAATAGAGCCAGGCCAGCTAAGATAAATGTATCTCAAACACCTATTGTACTGATGCCTTATTTCAGATGAGCCTAGTATCCAAAGATCCCCAAGAGGGCAAGAAAAGAGAGGCGATATCATAGCTGTTGCGCCTGCTTCTAAAAGTAAGAGAAAACACAAAAGAAGTGGTTTTGAAACCCTTCCTTGTGCTCTTAATTGGTGTGCTGCGTGATGCGTGATTTTCTTGACCCATGCTAGGCCATCGCCTTATTTAAGTTCCATAAACAGAGAATACTATTGGTATTTTTAAAGTCAAAGATTCCCCAATATATATTTCGATGAGTTGGAAAAGAGTATCGTCTCCTTTATGTGTTATACATCGAGGAACATATGGCAAAACATGACAAGCATTTGTGAATTCACACGAAAATCTATGTAAAATCAATACTTATTCTAATAAAATTTTGCCTAATTGCATTTTTATTTACAGTTGTTGCTTATTCTGCTGAAGTTGAAACACCTTGGATGAGAACGGAAAAGGGTGACAAAGGAAGAACCAACCCTGCCTTATCAATGCGAAATCAGAATCGGCGTCCGTCTGATAATAACAATTCCCATTCCAATGTCAAGCTGGCTTCTGTTTCCAGTGACCGTCGTGGTTCTGCGGGCGGTTACAAAACTCGTGCGGATTCTTACGATTCAACAAGCAGCCATTCAAGTCAACCAGACCACATTCCGGCTTTTGATCCGGATACCTATATTGTAACTCGGAAATCGTCACTAATTTCCTCGCATGGAATCCGCTCTAATTCGACTGATTCAATGCACAGTTTTTCTAGTCATGCAAGTAGTCAAGAGCCTCGATATGAAGACGATGCTGAAACTAAGGATCCTACATCCTGCGATGCAACGGTCCAACCTGAGAAACCGCCCAAAACTCAGTCGCAAAGCAGAGAAGCTAACATGCCTCGAAAAATGGTTATCAATATAAATGGACGAGCTAGGAAATCTGCAGAACAGCAAGAAAACAATGAAGCTTCTGGCAGTCAAGAGCGGGAGTCGGATTCTGTGAGCAGCCCATGTAGCTCAGATGCTGATGTATCAGAGACCAGAGAGAGGCTGCCTTCAGCAATGAAAATTACCATTTCAGCAAAAGCAGTTGGAAGGCATAAACAAGATAAAGTACGTCGTGAAAAAGAGCCACAACGAATGCCAACTCCATTGAATAATTTGCAAGAAATGATGAATATGATTCAAGTAGATGCGTTTGAAAAGGAAGTTGAAAGAAGAGGAAGTGGAGCTGTTTTTTGTGAAGAAAAAGTTGATGTTGTAGAAGAGGAAGAAGCTTGCCAGCAATTTCACGTTGAAGAAGAGCAAGAAAATGAAAAGGATTTTTCAAAGCTTGAAGAACTGCAGCTGGCTGATTTGAAAAGTGAAGAAATCAGTGAAGTTATTGTTGAAGATTTGCAGCCATCTTTAGTATCTGTAATAGATAGTCATTTAGATACCGGAAATTCAAAAGAATCGTTCAACGGTGAAGAACTTAGTCAAGGTACTATTTTGTTTATTGTTATTCCTTCTTGCATTTGTTGTGTTTTTGAGACACGTTTGTACTGGTTTATCATTGTGGTGGTTACCAGTCTCTCTAGGATGTTTTCCGAATATTAATATATGTGTTTGTTGCTTATCCCTATTGCACCGATACGTCCTTATCGTCATCCTTGTCATTGGTAAATATAATGTTATTGCATCGATACTCCCTTATCGTCATCCTTGTCATCGGTAAATATCATGTTATTGCACCGATACGTCCTTATCGTCATCCTTG
>JAACYV020074785.1:0-11609 GCA_009936425.2 Chrysaora fuscescens
CTAGTCCTTCCTCTAGATGTGAAGCATAAATGTTGATGTTTATTGGCACATACACTTGCTATCTTCGCGAGGTATGGGTTTATGAGCTAGGTACAGAAGGACAACTCAGCTAGGGCTAATCTAAGCAGTGCGACCCTAGTTCTTCTTCTTCATGCGATGAAACCAAGTGCTTCCTTTCTGCATTCGCTTGGAAGATTTGTTTTTTATTTCTTTATTTAAAGTTAGTTACAAGTAGCAAGATTGCTAGTCCATGTCAACTATCTAAGTTACAGAGCTCAAAACAGTCAGAATATATAAAACATGAGAATATAATATATAATATAACATGAAATAATATAATATAATAAGTATAGAGAGAAGATTTGTTTTTTATTTCTTTATTTAGTTTGGCCAGTCGGTCAGTTGGTTTGGCAATATTACAAGAAGACCAGGCACTCTTGCACACACAACCATGCATGGTCAAGTGAGAAGGAAACGAGCCCGAGGAAGACCAAGGAGATCTTGGTTAAAGATTGGACTGGAAAGACTATCGTAACTTGTGTCAGAGAAGCAAACGATCGAAAGAAATAAATGGTGGAAGACATTGCAGCCCCAACGGTCCAGGGACTATGGCAGTGACATGACATGACATGACAGCTAGTTAAAAGTAGCAAGATTGCTAGTCCATGCCAACTACCGTTACAGTTATCGTTACAAGTTACAGAGCTCCAAAGCAGTCTTAACACACGAGAATATAATATAACATTAAATAACATGATATAATAATTGCAGAGAGCTGGTAAGTTCTCTCCAAACATGTTTATAGCAGATTTGAACTGGGAATCGAACACACAACACTCCAACCCTAACTCTGACAATAACCCCAACTTTTAGCTATTCCGGGTTAATTAGTAAAGCCATTTTGACTTGTCCACTATGGAGAAAATATGCTAGTTTTTTGGTCAAAGTGACATGATAACAAAATCTTTTTTTGCAAGTTATTTTCTAGCCGTGCAGGAGCGGGAACTGGAAGAGGAAAGGCGGCAGTTACTTGACAAGAGAAAGTTTTTATCGGCTGCAAACATAGGAGATAAGAGGAAAGTCATTTGGTGTTCCCGCCAAGATGAACTCGGCTTAAGTTGACGGAAAACTGATTCGATAAAGCTAGCCAGGTCAAGAATAAAAAAAAATGGATTCATGTGGAATTGAAATACAAAATATTTTCAAGGCACTTTCAGTGGAAATCGCCGACAGAGCAGAAATTGCGTAAAACGACGTCATCAAGCTATTTGAGTTAAGCTCATGCTTGAATAGAAAAGCCTTTTATTTTTGAGACAAGAGATCAGTAGTTTATTACCTAAAAAGAATATATCAGTTGTTGCCTTTATTTAAAGAATGTTGCTCGGAGTTGGAGAAGTTAAAAGTTGTGATTTTTCGCGCATGCGTCCGCAGTTTCTGCTTTGGTTGATAAAGAGAAAAAAATGTTAGCTCTTTCATATTGTTATTTCATGCTACATTATCTCCTCTACTTAGGATTGCTTTTAACTCTTTTTAGCGAAGATAACTGGCTTGATTTTCCGAATTAACTCTAAATAAAGAACAAATAATGATTAGTTGACTTGTTTTATTTCTGATTGAGAGAAAGGACACAAAATGAAATGAGAAACCAAAGAGTATTGAAGAAGCGATGAAACTGGATGAAACAAGTTTGTTTAGGGTTGGTTTGAGAATGTTTATGATTTATGATATAACTATAATTTATTGATTAATTGATTGATGTTACTTGCCGAAAGCAATATGGCAATTGAGTCTATTGGGAAAACTAAAATTGGGATTCTTCTAGGCTCTGAAGAGACTTGCGTGGCCCCTGCCGAAAGCACTTTTCTCTCGCCTGGACGGGGCATACACAAGGCTATACCTGAACAGCCCTTATCGTAACTTGGCATGGACATATAACAAATAAGAAACTACGAGCAGAATCGTTACCAAAACAAGTAGTGTTGCAGCAACGCGGATTAAGATTCTCTGGCCACTGCTACAGAACTAATGATGAAATAACTCAAAACTGCTGTTTGGGAATCACAAAGGGCTGAAAAACGATGTGCACCCAGCAAGACATACATCGATCATCTGGCAGAAGACACTTTAAGTAAGACAGACTTGGCATCAAAATGGGGAAATTGATACTTTTTTGGAATAGCTCAGCAGGAAAGAATAGCTCCTAATCGTACCAGCATAGCGGGGCCCCCAAAGGATTTTAGGGCTTCAGGGGAAGTTTTATTTATTTTTTTTATTCTATTATTTTTGGCTTTGGTACCCAGGGTATTATTGTGCTCACTTTTGGTATACTTCAAGTTATTCATATGTATCTTACTGTATTCTTAATTCTATTCATTATTTAGTTACCAACTTCTTTTTAATTAAATAATGTTCATGTAGCTAACTAATACTTTAGTTATAGTTTGATAACACTGTTTTATTATTCAAAGCCTATTATAATAGAGTTAGGGGCCATCTCGGTCTATATACCTGCATTAAATAACATTTTATCTTTACTAGTGAATTAAAAATATCTTCAGAACGCTACAATGGTCAAATAGCAAAAAAAGTAAGTAGCGAAATGCAACTTTTGTCTTGTAAAATACTGTAGAGTACTTAGTAAGTAGCTTTTAAATACAATATGGATACAATTTCTACTTTAATAATCTTTGCATTGGGGTTTTCTAGGGCTCCACGGCTCCAGAATATTCCAACAAGGAAAATGTTCGAGCTCCAGTTCCCCCCTTTGGGGGCTCATGGCTAGCACTTTTGTAGTCCAGGAAGATTGACAACAAATAAATGCAACAAAGTCTATGAAAATCAGTTTTATTATAAACAATAGAATGACATTATCTACAACCCATTACACGAACTCTGAAATACAAGTTTGCAGATTTTTTTCTCATTTATTTTTTTAGTAAAAGCAGCTACAATCAAAAAGCTACGATTTCTAACAAAATTTCATAATTGAAACAATTTTTTTGCCATTCTAGGTTATTTTCATTACCTGGAAAAAGATTAGAAATAATCCAGGCATCCAAAGATATGATTATTGATTCAACGATCAGTGATTCCGTGATTTGTGATCGTCGATTTTGCATAGCGTAATGATTGTAGCTGCAATTATAATAATTTTTATACTCTAGTAAATATCTACGGAAATACACAATAAAGCTACGAAGAACTACTGTAATAGTGATAAGTTCTCAAGTTTATCCAAAGGTTTACTTCAAGACAGTTAAAATATTATTTTTTCCATAAGAATTAGAAAGGCTCAAAGTTTTGTCTCAACAGCTAAATTACGTATCTTTTGAAGGAACACAGGAAAATCTGATATTCAAGCAAATGAGTGACATCATCTCATAGCCTCGTTTTTGATCACAGCTACGAGATAGTCGTTCAAAGTAATATAGAGACAAAACTTATTATAAAATTCTTTATAATTAGAGTTATTCGAAACCTGGGCGTTGCTAAGTTTGAGTTGCCAAAGCGCCAAATTAAGCTTTCCCACAGACTTATTGCATTTTTTGTGAACAAAACACTGTTTTCAACACCAAAACATTAAATATATAACAGAAAGCGTAACCAAGGCATATCTAATCTCGATTGTTGTTGGGTTAATGCTCAATGAAATAGATTAGCTACAAATATACGAGGATAATAATAGGTTTTGACTTTGATAGATAGGACGCTGTAAATCGGTTAATAGTTGTTTCAAATTGGGAAAGTTTGAGGGAAATACTTCTTGAGATGTGGGAAGTCTTCTAAGGAATGTAACAATCACACGGCTGTACAATGCAACTATAAGCTATAAAATGTTCGTATCCACAATAAGTGAGTGTTTACACTCTAACGATTGACACAACGACTGTCACGCAGATTCAGTTAGGCCGTGAAATCCCATCGCCATGACAACTCAAACATGGCGGCCCGAGGCTGAATAACCCTGATAAAACAGATCTATAAGAAATTAAATACATTTATTATATGTGTTTATCGAGATAAATTGTATGACGAATTAAAGCTGAAAAATTTCTCAATATTATAGAAGCACCCGATTTTGCGTTAGACAAAGGTTATTAATGATCTTTTACACGAACAAGAAAAATAAAAAAATCTGACTCCATTATCATTTCAATTCATTATACATAGTGTGTTTAAAATAAAAAATATCTTGTACTGTCTCTACTGCTTGTTGCACGCTGTATTTTTACTGTACATTAATTATATTTAAAATACTCTAAATATTGCCGTGCTAACATGTTATTAAGGCGTAAAAATCTCTCTGCACAATAACACACGATTTTATTTACTTCTCAATACAAACCCTAAGCCCTAAATATATTCTCAAAAACATCTAAATTGGAACAAAAACAAGTATACACAAATTGTCATAGAACTACGCATAAAAACTGAATTTACCGTTCATACCACTAATTAGTCGAAAGGGTTAGAAATACTCCCAAAAGACACAAGCGATTTAAACCACGCTGTCATGCTTGCTTGAATAAAGAACATTGCTTAGGCCCC
This sequence comes from Chrysaora fuscescens, assembly GCA_009936425.2. NCBI lineage: Eukaryota > Metazoa > Cnidaria > Scyphozoa > Semaeostomeae > Pelagiidae > Chrysaora > Chrysaora fuscescens. The sequence continues at coordinate 4,549 of JAACYV020074785.1, forward strand.
AGTGTGATAAACATCATGTTGTGGCTTTAACCAAGGGATTATTGAACTTAGAAACTAGTTACTGCCAAACTAAACACGTGCAACTTGTTCAGCATTAGCAGCAAGGTTGTTTTCTAGTTTTTAGCTAAGGTATGAATCTATAATGTAATTCTTTGATTGATAATTTAACAGTCACATTTCCCCTTTTTTATCTCATGCAACGAGGATTCAAACATTTTCAAACAAACAAACATATGATAACCACACCTTTCTTTAACAAATTTGATCACCCCACAAAACCACAAAAGAAATATTCGTGCCTTACTCGAAGCACAATTAGGCCTAAAAAGATGCTTACAGTAACAGCGAGGGTACTAAAATAAAGTGAACATTTTTATGTTAAATAGATGCGGAAAATAAAAAATATGGCAGCTGCAGAAGATTGCTGAGCAGGTCAACTAATAACAGTTACTGAGAGAAGCGAAGCGTGGAATTAAATATTATAGACCCTAATTCAACTTGAATTTGAAAAGATCAGAGGTACTGAAAAGTCTCGAAGAATTTCAAGCAGGAATTTACAACCCTGATTATTTGAAAAAGGAAAGAGATATGTTGAGCTTCAAGAAGCTAGAAATGTTTATCAATACGTGTTTAACCATTTAAATTCTCTTTGTTGTCATATCTTGCGAACCTTAGTGTACCAGATAAGCAGATTTCCGAAAGATGTACTATTTAGCATGTCAGCGATTCGAATTTCGCTGTTAAAGATTAGTCTAGGTTGAAAAATAAGGCTGCCATGTCTTAAATACTGATATTAACGAAGAAACTTGGAAGCCAGTGGGAAGGCAGGTGTTGCTCAAATCATCTCAAAACGTGTCTGAAATGACCTAGCAAGCCAAATGCTGAGCCTTTAGGCTCATGAATATGGCTTTCAAATCTCGATTTTCTTCCCATTTCTGCTGTGTGCATTAATTATGCATGCACTCCTAAGTTTTTAAACTTTGCAAACGTTAAAGAACTATAAATTGGACGGGAAAGAAGCCAAATTATTTATTTGGGAAACGAGATACACGTTTTCGTTTACCTTTGGATATTATTATAAATAATTTGGCGAAGAACAAACCGAGGTTCTCTGATAATTAACTCTCAATTGATTACGTTTAGACAGATTGAAGGTTTAACCATGACTGATGTTTCGAATTTAAAGCAATTCTTTCTTTAGAAAATCGTAAATTGTAAACAAGTGTTTCTCTATAGCTGTAGGAAAATCATCTGCAAAAATTATTGGAAACATGTCATTCAACCTGCAACTTTTTATGAAAGATTTCATCCTTAATGAAACTTTAATTCCTACAATTTCCTTCATTTTAAACCCTCAATTTCAACACTTGCAAACCTCTTTTTCTCAATTTTCTTGTTTTAAAAGCTAGACCATCCATCAATTTAAAAAGGACAATTGATCGAAACTTCAATCTGCATTACATAACGAATGAGAGTCATGTTTAACCATTTATCATTGTGACAAACTCTAAATAGATAGATAGAGAGAGAGAAAGAGAGAGAGATCTAGGTGATGGAAAGAAAAATGAACTATGATATAGATTATATATAAAATATAATTATTATGGTATAATTCTGAAATAATCTGTAATTCAAAATAATTTTCATTATGTTGCTTCAAGCACATGAATGAACGAGTCTGACAGACATTCTGCCATCAGATGAAAGAAAATTTTTACTGAATTTTCATCTTGCTTTAAAATAACAGCAATAAGCATTATTAGAGCATCGACTAATTACATAATCATTATAAAAACTAATTTTAGTTGACACTCTCCAGTCAAAAGCCAACTTTAAATATAGGAGGATATACGGTTGTTTTTAGATTTTTTTACTTTTGGTCGCTACCATTAAAAAGAGAATTATTATGCGTGAATCGATTTAATATAGTAAATATAAAAATCTCTAATACTCACAACTTTTTCAACACACTGTGCCCATGTGACTTCTAAACTGCCGTAAACGGCATTCTTGCATCTCCAAGCATCACATCTCTTTAGTAAGGAATGATACGCAAAATCTGCTCTACTCTTTTGCCACAAGCTGGACATTCATTATTCTCGTTTCTCAGTTTACTAGCACACTGAATGCAGAACAGGTTGTGTCCGCAAGGGACCAGGGCAGCTACAATCTCCCCACTGTTGCACACGATACACGATTTCTTCTTCAAGTTGTTTAGATCTTCAAGCAAAGTGGCGCGCTTCCAATTTGAGCCAGGACTGGAAGCTTGTGATCCAGTACTACCATCACTGAGAGAGCCATTTGCTGACACGTCAATAGTCGGAGAAGAGAGGCATTTGAGTGTGCCACTTGTGTAAATCACCTCTCCATCGTGGTTGCCATTGATCATTTCAGAGGAGGAAAATGACGAGTAGACAGGCTTGGCTGGGTGGTGAATAACCTCTTGTTTGTATGGTTCGCTTAGCATACGTCTCATGGGTGGCTGGCCAAGGGTGATCTGCTCCATTTCGGCATTACCTTTTTCAATCAGAGTGTTGCTCCTTAGGATTTGCTGGGCATGGCTGCCAACAGCCCGGTTTAGCTGCAGTGCTCTGGAGTTCAAATCAGGCCAAATGCTGGACGCAGGGGAGCCAGGAGTGGGATCGAAGGCAGAGCTGCGGGGGGAGTCAAGATCGGCGGTAGGCGATGGCACGATGTCGTTAGCAAAGAACCCAGTACCGGTGAAAGGGCTCTTCGATCCCATGTCAGAGAACTTCGATGAGCCACTAGAACTGGCGTAGTAACCACTGTACGAATCTGCCGAGTGAGATCTCTGGTGCTGGTGGCTGTGAGGGGTGTGATTGTGGTCAAGAAACGCCGAGAAGCTTGCATGGCTGGTGGGAGAGAAGAGCGGCGATGGGAACCCGTTGAATAGATGCGAGTCTCCATTCTCAGACTGGCTATTCTCAAGAATTCCACCAGTGCGTAACGCGATGTGTTGTTCAATTTCACTCTTTGCTTTCTCCACGTTATCAGGCAGACCAGTGACTTCGAACACCGGCTCTTTGTCTCTCGAGGGAGTTACAATGTACGTATTTGTAGTTTGCTGAATACGTTTTATTGTCGCCCCTTTCGGTCCAACAACCAGACCAACAACTCTGTACGGAACTCTAACACATTTAGTCATGTGTCCAGGAATTGTAGGAGACGAGGGACCAATTGAGCTGAGTGTAGCGCTGTTTCTTCGACTTGCTCTGATTTGGCTGAAATGTTCAGCGGCTTGGATAATTTCCCGTTGGGCTAAAGCGACGTCCTCTTTTCGGCCTGTCACTACAAACACCGGCTCTTCGCCACGTACTGGTGTCTTGATATATGTATTAGTCTTTGCCCTTAATGCCTTTATTTTACAACCTGTTTGAAAGGAGAAAAAACAAAGAATATGAGTATGAGAATGTCGAGAAACGCGCCGCATGTTTGTTCAATCGATCCAACACACACAAAGCATATGGGCAAACTAATGTAAAGATTAAAATCAAATATAGACAGGATAATTCGTGCGTTAAATACTTAAAACTTACCTTGCCTGCCTACTATTTCCGCAACATGTTCTGAGCTTGGAACGGGTACACATTCCGTCATATTCATACTCTTCTTCGAACGCATATCCCCAAAGTTTTGGTCATCGTCAAGGCCTAACATAGACAACTCCAAGGCAAGCTGTATAGCTCTGTGATCATCCATTGTAGGTCCTGTCGAGCCACGGTCCATATCTGTCAACAGTGAGCTGGGCATGATGTTTGTATTTGACTAGCTCGAGTGTAAGACCGGCCTATGTTTGCTGTTGTTATCGTATCGCTATTACAGTGCAGCGTGCTTCCCCTACAGAGCCTTGCTAGAATGTTTGGGTTAGGTTCGTTCAATTGGCTTCCATACGCACTATAAAAGCCTAGACGTCATAGCTTTGACCTGTTCTCATTAAAATCAGGAACAGCACGTGGGCAGATTACTGGCTCGTGATTGGCCTGTTTGAACAGTTCTATTCAAGGTGCTGGACATTGGTGATTCATTGGCTTAGCACTTTGACAATGAAATTGTGGGAAAGCGTTTTTTGTTTGGCTCATTTCAAAATGATCATTGAAGAACAACAAAATTTTCTCGATCTGTTTACAATTACGGCGTGAAGAGCACTTGGAGAAGAAAAGCAACTATATTTTCACAATCTACAGCTGAACACCGTGGTTCATGCTCACTTAGTTCAGCCTAACCATCTGCTTTCAAGCAACAGATGTGTTCGAATCAGTAAATTATCCGTCAGTTTGATTCTTCCCTCATTTTCCTTTCCCGCCTAACGTACAAAGGCATGGAATTTCCTGTTCAATGTACCGTTACTTATTCTTTGTTAAAATTGTATATTGTTAGCCGAGCATGAACTGCTTTGTGACAAAAAATAATCTCTTTGTTACTCAGAGTCTCAAGAGGAAATTTATTGTACTTTTAAAACATGAATCATGCCAGGCTTATTTTGAAAACTCGGCACATTTTTAGATGAATTGCAGGCATTGCTGCAATAGTGTGTTAATAGTCTTAAGGTAGAGTAATTTCACAAATTGAAAATATGAACAAAAATAGTCATTACAGCATAGCCCAATTAAAATATGCGGAAATTGATCCTTTTTGTCCTAGAATAAAGCTGGTTTTCAAGACAAATATGGATAACAGAAACCCGCCCATGTTGTAGTCGTAGGGAAGTGGCTTTTTAAAATCGTGCTAGTGTCAGCATAAGTAACCCTTTAAAGTGAAATTCTGCTAGTTATGATAATTAGAAAGAAACACGAGTTTCACACCTATATCACGATTGTTTTCAAAACCAAACAACCAAAGAACAGATATGAACAAAAAAAGCAAATTGACACATCAACCGGCGATAAAACTTCAACAGAAATTCCCCTTAGCTTCGACCAACTCTCTGAAGTTTTTAAAATCGCAGGTTATGTTAAAAACAGCCCTGCCGAAATCCAGACAATCTTATCGCAAACTCTGCTAAACTAGATTGTTCTTTTCAGTGGAAATAACTCGCTTGAAAACAGCTAAATATTCTTTGACGCACTGTTTTGTATACAGTTATTATTCAAATATAGAATACGGTAAACAAATTATTTCTTATCGCAGACTATATTCGTGAGTGTGATGGCAATAGCAAGACACCAGATATGCCTTCTATAGCGAGTTATTCAGACACGCTTGGCCGACTGGTTGCATGCACAAATACTATTCACAAAAATACGCCTTTGCCACCCGCACAACATGTCCAAAACCAGAAGAATACATCCCAGTCATGCCGAAAGACAGTCCATCTCTTTTCAAAATTATCAATTGGAAATACTTGCTCCCCGAGGAAAACTGCGTCGATTATGATATCGAAAATAATAGACAGATAATGGGTACACAGAAAAAAATGCACATTATCACAGTATAATGAACATTTATCTAATTATCCTCCATTTAAGCGTTACGTTTGAAAAGACACGACAAAAAAGCACAAGTTTGTAAGGAATTTTCTTATTCAAAAGCACTCTTTTCTTTGCACTCAATTTTTCTACCATAACAAAGCTTGAAAAACAATGGGTTAGAACAGGAAAAACAAGGGTTCCAACACAGACGCTGTTTCAAATGAGAGAGAAACTTCGTCTTCTAAAATGAATATAATGCGAACAGCAATAACGAATCTATTGGCATTCTGTAGCCTGCTGACACACTAAATCTATTTACAATCAACATCAAAACAAAATTCCAACTTCACACGTGAGTGAGGTGAACAGATCTTCGAACAGAGGCTAGAGGTGAGAAGCCTGTACGTGAACTTTACCATGCCCCAGAAGATTGGCGCGAAAATCTACACCGCACACGTTTTTGTATGAATTAGGCCTTTGCACGTTAGCTGCCTATCAGGAAAAATATCTGTGCTCTAAATTTGCACGCCATAATCTGTTTGGAAAACAACAGTGTAGGATTGCCAAATAAAGAGGGGGGGGGGGGGAAGGAGAAGGCAGTTTAGCGACATCACAAAGTTTCAAATTTCTTCACAAATAAAGTCATTTTGGGGGTAAATATCTCCTATTGCTCCCAGTTTCACAAGCCTAAAGGAAACAGAAAGACGAGTGAGCGGAAGAAAAATATAGGAGAAACTCAAATGCTAGCCAAAAAGAAATTTTCGGCTCCAATGAATGGAACTGTGGAAAGCTTTCAAAATGGGGGCCAAACAGGAAGCGCTTGTAAAAATGTCGAAACAATGCCAGAACAACTGCTTATGCAGCGCTTTACAACTTATTTGGAACCAACTCAAAATCATTGAAAAATTTTTCCTCCACATTCAAGCATTACTTCCGATTATTATCGGTGAAATTCGAACATTTGTCTTTAATTTGCAGCACAGAAACTTAAATTAGTCCCAATATAGTAAAAACCCGCACAAAGGAACCTTCATTTTTTCAACCTTCATCAATCATGGCCTAGCAAAGGTTTTTAATCCTGAAGTCTAAAATTGCACACTAATTCAGCTAATAGTATACTCGCAAGGCCCACAAACTAGCTACTTCCTTTTGAACTCTAGCAACGTCTTATAGCTTTACTCTTAGTTTTTAATGAATTTTATAAATGTTTCACGCCCCACAAAAGTTCGAAGGAAATTTTGGCCTAAAGGTTCTTTAAAAAAGTGGCTCTTTTATACGGGTTTTATACGGGTAAGGCGATTTTCAACCCGTTTGGAGAAATATTTTCTTTCTGAAGCACTCGAGAAAGTTGGATCTTACATTAATGAGACAAGAAAGCCAAAATGTTGATTTTTCTACCATCTTCGAGAGTGTCAGGTACTGAAGACCTAATGAAACCCAATTTATTTGAAGAAAAATAAGAAAATAAAGTTTAAAATCGGGTTGGTTAATCGTCTGTACTTTTCTAGGGTTTTTTTTAATCAATATTCAGAGCGTTTTCATTCCAGAGTTATTGGGTGGAAAGTTTAGGCCAACCACCTCTAATTTCGTCGAAAACATATGTTAATCACAGTTTACCTCTTGCAAACCCGG
>JAACYV020075007.1:0-11603 GCA_009936425.2 Chrysaora fuscescens
AACTGCCTGTTATTCTGAGTAGTAAATACTTGCTTGCGAGAGAGAAAACTAAATAACGTGCGACTCGTGATGAGGTTGGAGACTGACTGATGATTATAAACACAATTGACAATTAAATACAGAGACGGAAATACGTAAATACATAATTAACATAAATTAAGGTGTACTACAGGTAAACAAAGTAATAGTTGATTAGTCCTACTACATCTATGCCTAATGTGAATTCCAATGGCAATCACTTTTGCAATTTAGGTTTTGAAGCATTACTGGGGACGCTGGAGCAAGTGGGCCAAGTATCAGCCTTTGGACCATGTTAGGTAAAAAGTCAAACATTGTAGATAATCTCGCCAAGAAGGATTAATATGCATCATTCACATTATATTACGGGAATATTATGTTTTATTTAAAAAGAAAAACCATTCATGGATGCAATGGAAGCACAATTGTGTTGAAAAACTTGCAACTCTACAAGCTATGTGTTTTCATCGATTTACAAGCTATGTGTTTTCATCGATTCACCTTTTTTTTAAAGCTCTATGAATATGAAACAAATGTCATTTGAATGAAACCGTCTGGTTTAGGAAACTCAGCAGACATTTATGATCTGAAGGTGGACATTTCTTATCTTCATGACTTTCATGACATGTCTTGTTCTATGTTTTTTCAACTAATGTTCCTTTCATTATCCTTTTCAAGGGAATATTATGGCGAAAAAATCGGATTGTATTTCGCTTGGCTTGGTAATGAATTCATGTTAGCTTTGATTTAAATTAATTTTGCTTGATTTCTGTGGCCAAGTTTTACCCTTTTCTACACTGGCTGATATGTGCCTTCTGTGTCAAAAGCGTCATATTTTAACGCAAAACATTAAACAAAATTTTTCCAGCAAAAGTTTTATTATTTTGATTTCATATGTTAGGTCTCAAACGGAAATAATTTATGTAGGTCTTGTAAACTCCCCTTGTCCCTCGATGTATATTGCACTTATTACGATTGTAAATGGACGTGATTTTAATTTCTTAGGGCAATACACAGCCTGGTTGATTCTTCCCTCCTTTGTTGGATTATTAGTCTTTTTGTATGGATTTGTAACAATGTCTTCACCAGATAACAGAGATGCGTAAGTTCTTCTTGTTGGGTCTAATTACTTTTCACACTATTATATCTTTTTTTGTCGCTAACGACATTTTGATAATTTGTTTCAGTATTCATATGCTGTATTCACATAAAGTAAAGAAGTGAAAAAGATCATTAAGGATTATGTGTCAACAGGAACTTATTTATGAGTATATTGTATAAATTATTCACTAGAAATAAGAATGCGCTCTTAATTTATCTCGCAGAATGGATATTTGCTCAGCAAAAAATTGGACTTATAAAATGTGTCCGTTATGTGATGAAAATCTTGGATGCAAATATTGGGATCTTAAAAAGAGTTGTACTCTCGCTAAGGTAAAGTTTTTGGATTAAATACATTTTTGCCAATGACCGCCATCTTGCTTAATTTTTCGATTTTGCTGTCCTTGTTTTACTATGCCGTACTATATGGGCCGTGTTAACTATTCGTTGGTATTCCAAGTGGCGGTAGTGAAAATACAATCTTGTTTTTGCTATGCTGCCGAATACAAGTGCCGAATATTTTCAATAGCATGTGTCAAAGCGAAACTTCATTGGTATTATCCTGTTTGAGTTCGAGCCTATCATTACCGAGAGAAAATTACATTGTCATTGTAAAAAGTTTGTGTAAAGTTGATTAACATCATTTTCTACAGCTATGATACGGAGTGTAGCTGAGAGTACCTGATAAATTTTTACCGACATTGAGCTTCCTTGTTTTAGTACCTTCTTATTTATCAAGCCATGGTTTTCGGTAAATTAGATCTTAAGCTTGTCATTTTTTTGGAGTTTGCATGTATGAAACCATCTTTGGTATTAAGGAAGTTGGCGTTGAGGAATAAATGAAGACGTCATAGCTGGAACCTGTTTAAGTCACAGACCAAAGAAGAGTGTAAAATATGGTCAAAAGGCTGCCACGAACCGAGTTTTGAAATTAATTTGAACTTTTATTCTGAAGATATAGTGCAAATATTACTCAAAATTTGGTCTGTGCTTTTCAGCAGGTTCCTGCTATGGCGCCATGAATTTTTTTCGCTCATAACTAAAAAACTAAAGGACTGTAAAGGTAGCTAAAGGAAGGAAAAGGTAGGTATTGTTATATTGCTACAGTGAATGTGTCTAGTAGGAATTTCGCAAGCGTGCAGTTTCTTTGTGTTCATGTCTAGGGTGCTTTGTTTGCCCCTTCTCCCCATACATTATTCATTCTCTAATTTCAAGGTATCATTAAGGTTTCATTAACTGAACAAGCCATCTAGCTACTTTTCACCAACTTCCACTGATGTTTTGCTTCTTATCAATTTTTAGAATTTTAATTTGAGAATCAGATTGTTCTATGTACAAATCGTATTATGATGTTATAAATGTTAAATTGAACAAGCACACTTGAAACTGTATCCTAGATTTATTTTGGCATAGGTTTTAAGTTGAGCAGACTCATTTTCGAAACATTTTTCTGTCTAGGTGTCATATTTGTTTGACAATGCTTCAACGGTATTTTTTGCAGTGTTCGTTTCATTTTGGGGTAAGCTTTTTGTTAGTCATATCGTTTATCGTAGCTTGACAACCAACTATGTTTTATATTTAAGAGGGCAGATATGTCTATATACAAAGCATAGCCAATATAATATATATAATATATATAATATATCAAGGTATTTATGACAATAGATATGGAATTTCATGCTAATTCACAATTAATATTCTTTCAGCTGTTTTCTTTCTGGAATTTTGGAAGAGGAAAGAAATAACTCTAGCATATCAATGGGACTGCTTGGGTTATGAATCAGAGGAAGAGCGACCGAGGCCTACGTTTGCTGCCCTCGCACCAACTGTTGAAAGAAACCCTGTTACGGGAATCCTCGAGCCTCATTTTCCAGATGAGAAAAGAAAACCTCGGTTATTCTCGGGAATTTTTATTATTGTAACCATGGTCAGTAGTGCGTTTCTCTAATTATACAGTTGTGATCAGATTATCAGATCTTCCCTTTTTAAAATTAAAACTATTCATCACTTTTGCTTAGTTTATTCAAGAACACAGTGGCTAAATTTCAGTTATCCCTCTCCATTTCTTCCAATTGTTTTTATCGCTTCCATGCCTCTTCAAGTGTGTCGATGTCAATACCAGCTCAACTCTCCATCAGGTCTTTCTTTCTTTCTTCTTCCATAGAGAGGCTGCTACTACGTCACGAGTCTTGCCATCATTCTCGCCTAGTCTTCAAATATGTCCTGCCCATTACTTTCCTTTGCCATTTTTATAATGTCCCTTACGTCATATCTTGAAGCCAGGCACTTCGTTTCTTATATTTTCTGGCTATGCCTATCACCATTCTTATGGTTTTCTCATTATTATGACTGTATTTCGTCGACCCTGTAATACTTACGGCACTGTTTGATTTCACATATATTGCTCTTGCCAAAAGAATGGAATGAAGACAACGCATCTGATCACCTTATGAAGAATATATATATAAATTTTATACTGTATAATAGATTATAAAAGTCAAGAAATCACTTGTGGGCGGCTAAACAGAAACTGAAGGTTCGACGAACAGCGCGCGGATGCGAGGTCTGGGACTCTCTTTTTGGGGTGAAAACAGCGCTGCTCAAATTTTTTGACAATAATCTGCTATTGAGTAAAGATTGAAGATTAAGCAGATTTTATATATCAGAATCTGTTGGTTCCAACATATTTGTGACATAGATGGAGCTGCTATGGAAAATATTGGATGCTCTAGTCGTGAAAGAGTTAGGTAGGAAAAAAGACAAGGTGTATCATTTTCTGCTCTGAAGAATGACTAGAGAAAATATCTTGATGCTCAAGCTGCAAGCTTCCCAAAATAATTTATGTTCAGCAATTTGATGTTGATGTTCAAGAAGGATTATTGAATGCAAGCCTGCTTACAACACACGAAATAGGACAGCAGCTACATGGTTACATGTTTGTGACATGCCAGCCATAAAAAAGCAGAGGGAACAAAACGTTTGCCTGTTTTCTTCGAAAGACGAATTTATAACTTTTGTAAACCATCGTGAATCTTCTCAGATGGCCTACAGAGCTTATTGGATGAAAGAAAAGAAGAGCCAACCACCCACCCTTCCGAGTAGTAGCTATACCCATTCGATGTAACAACAATTTTCAGCCCAATTCATAAGCTCATTCTCAAAACGTATTAGGTAAAAAATATAGACTCAGAAAATACAAATTCGTTTAAACGTTTCGCCGAAACTTCGGCAGCTGTAATCTTTTCAATCCAAACAGAGCATACTTAGTTTCATGAAATAAGAAAACGTAAATTTGAATTGAACAGCAACATACATGCTGTATTTTGTTCAAGTTTGTTCGTAAAAACGTCGACAAGATTATTGATTTGTCCGAAAGACTCGATTGATGGTGAGCCTTCAAGCTTCAATGTATTATGATTGTTTTTCAGTTTATATGCCTTCGTTCTAGGTGTCGCTGGTTTTAATCTTTATGCTCGGCGTCATTGTTTACAAATTGCTTGTGTACCGTCCATTGGCCAGGAATCCGCTAACGGTTGCGCACGCTCTTCAAATAGCAAACATTACAGGAGCAGTATGCAATTTAATGTGCATCATGATTCTTTCCAGGGTAAGCTACATTATTTGGTACTTTTAGATTACTAAATCACTTCATGTAATCAAGGCACCTTGATCTTCAACAATTGATCTTCACCAATTGATCTTCACCAATTGATCTTCAACGACTGATCTTCACCAATTGGTCAGATCGATCGGAGATACTGTGGTGGAGATACTGCTTCGAGATTGAACCGAATTAGCGTTTTACCTGTACGTGGCCCTAGATAATATTATATGCGAATTCTGTTGTTGCTTTTGTCAATACTTAGTCAAGGGTGATATCGCAGAAGCAGTTTTGCAAAAAATTGTAGTTTGTTTCACATAGATCTCTAAATCAATACTACTGACAATAAAAGGATACTAATTTGTTGCCAACAGCTATATCTGTGGCAGCAGAGAAAGAAGAGACAAACCAAACAATTGAAATTACTTAATTCAATTTCCCGGATCGCTGCAACCTGGCAATGTTTGACAAATATTAATCAATATGTTGGGTTTTTGCGAAATGCTATTTTCTTTGAATTTTTCGATTTTTTATTTCTTTACTACGTTGTCGAAAATATGTATTGATTTGGTTATCCTTGTCACCTCTCTTTTCCTTCTCCGTTTCTATTTGTTTTCTAGGTATCTTGCTACCTAACTCCATGAGTTTTTTATTTTGAGCTTTTTACCTCCCTGTTTGTTGTAGGTATACGAGAAAGTCGCTCTTGCACTAACCCATTGGGGTAAGATACTAGTCATTTAGGCCGAAAGAACTGTATTGTGTTGAAGCCTTTTTAAAAGGGGGCGCTCCCCTCTATTCGGTTAGCTGCGCGTGTTGATTTTGCAAATGTGAATTGCTCAAAATTTATTATGAATTTTTAAGGTTACTAAAACAACTTTAGGTTTTTTAGTCAACTTCGGAATGAAGCATTTTTCCTAACATCGTCTACTCTGGTCCATGGTTTTGAAGAAAATAACGCTACTTTCAACTCTTCTCATTACTGCATATTTCAATGCATAGCTAACAATCCCATAGAACGGATTGCTTAGCGAACAAATATAACAACTCAGAAAGTGCGAAAGTCATGCCTGAATGCATTCAAACTAAAAATGATCAAAACTTTGGGAAAATCTGGAATAAATTACTGGAAATAGAGACGAATGGATGTCCAGAGACCAACATTTGCAATACAGTCAGCCGCAACCACCTAATGTTCCAACATTTCCAAAAGCCGACATTTATCAATGTGTATGCTAGAGAGAGTGAGAATGCTTAATCCTGTTTGCAAAGTCTAGGTTATTGGTTGACAATTTTAAATTATTATGGTAATTACCGTGTACTGATGTTTTTGCATTTAAAATCAGATGATAAAGTCTCTACCTTGGAACGAATCCAAGAAGTCTGTTCTTACTTTCTGTTTCTTCAAAATATCTTTCTTATGCAGTTATATTCAATCTTTTAGAAATGCACCGAACACAGACTGAGTATGAAGATAATTTAACGTTCAAAGTGTTCGTATTCCAGTTCGTCAACTTTTACGCTTCGATCTTCTACATTGCGTTCTTCAAAGGAAAGTTAGTAAAGTTTACGCTTTTTTGTTCGAATTTCGTTTGGATTTTACAACTCAAATACATTAAGGTAGCAAGCACGGTGCAAAGTGTAGCCCGTTCAAAATTTAATAAGTATTTAGAAAAAAATAATTAACACTCTTGAAAACGATGTAAACATCTGCATTGTAGGTTGATTGGCTATCCGGGACATTATAACAAGTTAATGGGCCTACGTCAAGAAGAGGTAAGTTGTCCTTGCAAAATATAAAAACCAGTTACAGATGCAACACTCGATTCTCTTGATATTTGTGGCTGCAGAAGACCCGAACCACAGTGTTGTTAAAGAGGCTGATCCAAGTGGATGACCATGTGATACGTTTTACAAATTAACTAACAGTATTATCAATAATTGTACTGCCAAGAAGACTGCTCCTTACCAATATTACACTTATAAAATGTGTTGGATTTTGGGGGATAATGTAAAACATCTATTGATTTGCTTGTTTAGTGTGGACCTGGTGGATGTCTTATAGAACTTGCTCAGCAACTGGTTATTATTATGGTTGGAAAGCAAGTTATTGGGAACGTCCAAGAAGTCGCCATTCCGTAGGTGTTTTTCATTGATGCTTCGTCTTTTTAGTGAAGGCCGGCGCTGCCATGTAGTTTTTCGAATAAATGTTTTAGGTTATTAACTTAAGGGCAATGAATGTTTAGTTGTGGATATATGCCATTCGTTGCAGGCTAATCAAGCAAAAGCTTCAAAAAAGAAAAAGAGGGAAAAAAGATGTCATACTTAAACCGAGATGGGAAGATGACTATGAGTTGGTGGAAAATGAAGGCTTATTTGCTGAGTATTTAGAAATGGGTTTGTTTGCCCTATGTGATATTTAACTTTCTTCTGCATTGTTATGATTATTTTAGCAGTATCTGACTGTCTTGTCTTATCTGCGAGCTCCGTACTGGTTACATAATTTTAAATTGTTCTCTTTGCAGTTATTCAATTTGGTTTCATCACAATTTTCGTGGCTGCTTTTCCCTTGGCGCCTTTTTTTGCCTTGGCGAACAACGTATTTGAAATTCGCATTGATAGCAATAAACTCGTTTGCGAAACAAGAAGGCCGATTGCAGAAAGAGCTCAGGATTTGGGTGTTTGGTTTAATATTCTTGAGGCTGTAGCGAAAATTGCAGTTATCAGCAATGTACGTTTTTCTGTTTTTAAAGGGATCGCTGTCAAACAAATTAGGAAACTATATTTTTCCTTTTAAGTTGCTTCTACTGAAAACATTTGGTAGAAATATGTTTGTGAGGTAGGAAACGGGGATAGGATCGGAAGCAATAAATCTACATTGTTTCTGACAGCCAATTATCTGTGAAGCAGCACTACGTTGCGCACACTTAATGCGAATTTCCTGAGTGCCATTATAAGTGCTTGTCAATTTGATTCAACGAAACCTGTTCGTGGCTGAGTTTTAAAATTCCTTATTATTATGATCGTTAAAACATTCTTGGAATTAGAACTAAACAAACGTATAATGTAGCATTTTTTCCCCTTTTATAGGCATTTTTGATTGCATTCACTTCCAAATTCCTGCCCAAACTATTATACCGCTACAGTGTATCTGGGGATGGGTCACTGACCGGCTACCTTAACTACAGTTTGGCATGGGCACCTAAAAATGTCACCAAACAGCCTTGCAGGTACGAATTTATTCTGATTTATCTATATTCTCCAAATTGATTGCCCTTGCCTACTGTTGATATACAATCTGTTGATATCTTGTAACTTTAGTGTCGGCAAAGTATTATAATTTAATGAGATGTAGCAGAAAAACTTTCATAAACCACAAATGCCAGAGGCAGAAAGTTGATCGTAATAGATCTAAGCTGGGCTGACTGGTAGCTGGGCTGACTCCTCCTATATGGTAATTGCAACGATAAGAGCACAAACGGAAAGAAGTCGCGCAATTTCTCATGCAAAGTAGCTCAACATGTCATACAATCTGTCTCAAAAAAAGCCTGGATACCGTGCTAGGCCGCTTACAAATAATCAGCAACGTAATGTAACAGGAAACCTTTTTAAATGCAACTCCTTCTATAAAAAAAAATTATCTTTGCATTTGCTCTAGGTATCGCAACTTTCGTGACAGCGATGGCAGTCTAACTATATTCTATTGGCATTTACTCGCACTAAAGCTTGGATTTGTAATACTTTTTGAGGTAATAAAAATGTTAATATATATGAAATATATTTACCAATTATGAAGTTTCCAAGGTTGTAAATATCCAGCTATCCTTGCAAGAGTTTTGCACCTTTAGATCTTTGACTGCTGTTTATAATTTCGTTTGAATAATATCGGCTGCAAAGAGAGCAACTTGGCTTTGTTAACCACTGTTTCCTTGTAACCTTTTCTGATTTATTTCAAATCTATTTTCAAAGCAAATGTGTTTCTGTAAATATTTTGAGTCGAAAAAATGTCTATTTAATTTTGAGTAGGCCTGTGCAGAGCTGTAATAGATGTGACTAGCAAACTACCTCTCTTGCAGTTTACAGTATGTGGTTGCTGTTACTTTGATCCTGGAAACGAACATTTTATTTTTAATGTTTGATTGCTGTTTTGCATCTTTTTCAGCATTTCGTGTTTGCAACGCACATGTTGATCGATTTCTTGGTGCCAGATATTCCCGAATCGCTCGATGTGGCAATAAAGCGTGAAGCGTATATTGCTAAACGTGCCATGTCTGAGGGCCATAATCTGCCGGATGTTGAAACTGGAGATGAACTTGACGACCGCAACATAGACGTCAGGGTTCAATAAAAATCTTCATATAGCATCTTATTTCAATATTAACGTAATAAAGTAATAGAATAAGCCTGGTTTACTTAGTTAGAAGTAAAAGAATGTAATAATCACTTCCTAGGGGGTGTTTACCCTACCTGATGTATTTTTTTCTCTTTCATGGAGGAATTTCCTCTCAGGCATCCTCAAAGCAACAGGCTCTTTAATCAAATCACCTTGCAGTCAAATATATCGTGATTAATCAAGCTAAAAGAAGAGGAAGGGAGGCACTCAAATAAATAACCCAATGATCTTAGAATTTGTAGCTATGGTTTAAAGAGGTCAAATATATTGTAGTTATTTAATTATTATTGTATTCACGACTGGCATTGGAAATTAGAGATTATTCTCAAAAAGTGACACAGGCTTGCCATAGAATTAATCTTATTTGCATCTTTCTGGTAAAAACGACTGAGGTCCACTATTTATGACCCAAACGCAAACACAGAAAAAAAAGGGAGAAATATTTTTAAAATATACTTGTCAGCTCTTCGTAAGAAAACTGCAACTATTTCTTTGTTCAAATGATTATTCACATGACACAAATGATATTCTGTTCTGAGTTGATTACATGATATTTCAATCCCACGCGATTTGATTTCATCGCTGTCAACCAAAGTGACATTGATTTTTCATAGAGTATAATTAAACTTCACTTCTTGGTGAGTTTTATTGTTGGGCTTGAAGTTTTTTCAGGTAATTGCAGGAAAGGTGATCTGCGATTTAATTTTGGTTTACCCAGGTGCAGACTAGCTTTTTTAGCCGAAAACTCTCGTGTTCCTTACAGACACTGGAAATCAAATATACCCCCAAGCTAGCTCTTAGCATGCTCACGTGTGTTAACTCTAGCTCGTTTTCGAAAAAAAAGACTCATTTTGATGTAAAACGTAACTTTTTCGATATTCTGCATAACACTCAGGAGGGTAGCTACTCCCATTGTAACCCACCAGGAAGTCCAATCAGTGGCGGGTCCAATGTGATCATATATGTGGTTTCCAGCATTAAAAGTTGCAGTAGTATTGTTGCCACTTGTACTGTTTATCTCTTTTACAGTTTTATTGAATTTGGTTAACTCTAGACATTTCCTTCCTTATTATCCAGGTTTCTTGATTCTAAGTAATTTGAAATTTGGGTTTTTGTGATTTTAAGCCGTCATGAATCGGATTTCTTTAAAACCCGGATGCCAAAATCCGGGGATGGATTCGCGAATTCAGAAAATGGAATCTGTAAGCGTAAAATCTGGAAAATAAAAAATATCAGTTTTCCATACTTGTGTTGCATTTATGTATGTCATGGAAGTGGAATTCCAAATCTTGATGTTTTCGAAAGTTTCGACTCCGATCGATGATCGGCCTTAGGTTTGCATGGGATAAGACGATCATAGCTATCAATTTTTGCCTGTTGTAGTAAAGCCCTGTTCGCGCTACACAAACTAACCTTGGTTCGCTTCAGGTTAAACTAACTCATTTCTGGAGGTGGTTCGAACCTGGGTTCTTGGTTAGTTTATGCAAAGGGTAGTATAGTATGTAGTATGGATGAAAACCTGAGGCGGATCTGTGTTACTGAGTATGGTGCCATTTTCAATTTTGTTTTAAGTTCATAGTAGCCTAGACCAGTATTGTCGAGACTGTAAAACAAATGGGCATTGCTTCATGGCTCACCATTACTGTGTGCTGCTATGACTCCGAGTGCCTCTGACACAGCAGGATACTTTGCTCTTAACGCTGAGAGTGATACTACCCTGGAGCTCCATCGTGTTGGACACAGCTTTGGCATTAAACTCTTCCTTAGTCCAGCCTGAATTCCTTGACTAGATGCTTGAAGATCTTTTCCTTCTCTTTGTAGTAGCAGCATCATCATTTTCATTCTCTGTTTCTGTAAGCAGAACAATTAATTCTTTATCACCTCCACTTGCCACAGTCTCCTTAAAAATTATCTTTTCTCTTAGCACCATTGCCGAGAGAACTTGCTATTTTACCAACATTGAACAGGTCTCGAATTGACTCCACATTCTTGCAGGCTCCAGCAATTTCCAATTGCATTTGGGTCTAACACTTTCTTATGACGTCCATTCTTATTGCCGCTCATTACGGACGCACCATCGTATTCTTGTCCAACAAGACTTGAAAGATCTAGGTCCCAATTCTTCAGGGCAGGAATGAGGACATCAAACACTGACTGTGCATCAATTTTCTTTAATTTTTAGAAACCTATGAACTCTTCACATACCTCAGCATTTTTATTCACAAATCGTATGCAGATACTCATTTGCTCATTAGACGAAACGTCTCTCATTTCATCAGCCATGACACTCCAATACCTCGGGATTTTTTAGATGATTTGGTCACGGATGATGTTCTCACATATACTAACAATTTCATTTTGAATGCGGAGAGAAGTAAACTTGACATTATTTGGAGCCATCTCAAATGATCTTCTAATAGACAGGGAATTTAGCCCAACAATCTGGCAAACTGCCTAACCTTTGTTTTTAAGAGTGTTTCCTTATCAGTTTTT
>JAACYV020075118.1:0-11601 GCA_009936425.2 Chrysaora fuscescens
GTGCTATCCTGAGTCAATAAGAAATGAAGTTAGTGATTTCTCTATGTCATATGAAGATATTCTCAACTTATACCAAGCACTTGAGGATGTTGTTGATAAGTTTAGCGAGGATTTCGACAACTTTTATCCTATGTTTTATGCAGTTGTCAACAGAAGAGAAGGACTTTTCAAACTTACACCCAACTGCTACCTATTGCTTGGAATGGAACTTGCAAATGAAATCATTGCTTCGATAGTTGGTATCAAAAACACAGATCATGCTGATATTCTTCACTTTAATACAAATCTAACAATACTGAATGAAAAAGAGGAAAATGCTCTTGCCTATCTCAGTGGCTGTGTTTGTGGCACCCTTTGCCGCCTCTTACGCAAAGTAGGCAAGGACCAGACAGGTCAACAGAAATCATACTTGGCTATTTTGTTGGCAATGAAAATTGAAAATGATGATTCAGCTTCAAAGAAATTGATCAACAAAATATATTTCATGATGCTGAAACTCTGTTTGTTAAAACAACAGACCAGTGTGTGAATAAAATCGAAGCACAGTCTATAGTTGATAAGCTTTTGGTAAGCCAAATATTCAGAGTTGCATGAGTTTAGTTTGCAAGTCAACTGAACTAAAAATTGACCCAGAAATAAAATTGAATCTATTGGAGCCATTTTTTTATCTGAGTAACGGCATTTTCATGTGCCACAGACCAGAAACAAGCTTTCAAAAGAATGCAGAAAAAAACCACAGAGAAGTCATTGAGCTAAAATAATCGAGTACTACTTGTCAGCTTGGCAAATCGTATCATCTCAAAGTAAGCATCATACAAAACACATATATTGATATAAAAGACTATGGGTTTTAGCCAGTAATAAAAGTTTCTTAAAATTATCAGATCTTGGCCCTCCTGAACATTTTGTACGAGGCTGTAAGAGTGAAGCAGATACTGGATTTACAACTTTTTTGGCTTTTTCCTACATGGCAAGGGTGTAGAATCCAATTGTTTTGAAGACTGTTCCCCTTGACTATTTCCACCAATGATAGAGCGAGCTTCTTTCTGGTTTCTAATGGTGTTGTCATTAAATCCAAAATCTCTAAGTGTTGGATTGTCTTTTCGACGACTCATGCTCCTTTGATGTCCAAAGTAGTTTTCCAACCCATCTTGACACAATCTTTCTTTTAAAGCATACTGGACTCCATTGCCAAGTAAATATCGTATGCATTCCATAACAGACAAAGAGGTGATTTGAAGACCCTCGTAAGTCTGCAAAGACACAAACATTTTTGCACCATCTGAATCTGAAAATCCACCAACCCTATTTTCAATCGACTCTTTCCGACTCTTCAGGAAACCAAGAAATGTTTCTTGCAACCATTCAAATCTGGTGTCATTAGATGATCTGTATGGCTGGAGAAAGGGCTTTATCTTCCTTTGCCCTTTAGTGAGGTTCCTCACATTCATGCAGTCAAAAAACGAGTCCATCATACTGCAGAACTTTGATGTTGCTGCTCTTTCCTTTGGTCCAAAGTTTTGAAGGACACCAGCTACTGTTGAACTTTGCACCGGGAAAGCAATCCTCACATTCATCACTGAGTAAGAATTGAGTTTCATGGGATCTTCTGTTAACCTGGGAAGGATGTGCAAACCACATTTTTTATCCTCCCTGTATAAATCCAATATGTGTCTTTGCAGAAGATGTTGCCCATCATTACACATAAATCTGGATTGCTTGCCGGAACCTGAGTTGGGCAGACAATTTCTTGCAGTCTTCATACAGTGAGGTGGGTCTGCAATAAAATATATCAATTTTTCATCAGTAGCAAACATGCTCTTAGCTTTGTGTACCATCTTTGAAGTAGAAGAGATATTAAGATGTTAATGAATTTTGAAGAATCTTCGATTTGCAAAGGCACCATCACATGTTACGGAAATGACTTTCAAATAGCACTTGAGCTCTAATATGCTAACAGCTCTCCAGAACAAGGGAAAGAGCTGGAATAAAAATGCACCTGTTATTCCAAAACTAGCCAGGCTGAATTTCTTTGGAATCACCACACTCCTTAGTAAAAATACCAAGACGTGGCTTGCTAGTGTTTCTGTTTTTCATAAGTTTCCATAATTTAGCTCAGTGTCTCCAAGACAACAAAGCCAACTAGTTCCCCACTGTGCTTGTCCCATGCTAAATCCTCTTGGATTTTCATTTCATCCAGTGACAAGATGACAAAACGTTCAGCATCAGAAAATGCCTCTGTTTTACTGATGAGCTCATTGGTGATTTCACGATTAAACCCTTGCTTGGGACGAATATAATTCTTGTAATCCCTAAGACGATGCCTACTTGGAAGAACCACTTCCTTTGGCTTGATCATAGCGCAGATTGTCATAGATGGCAGGTGACTTTGCAGCAAGTCCTAAACAATAGCGTATTATCATTGGATGGTAGCGTATCCCCTCACTGGGACTTTTTCGATATTCCAGCTGTTCATCCCAAAACAGCTTCATGAATGGTGGCATAGATGCTTTATCCACTCCTGACATTATTGTCACCAAATCAGATTCAAGTTCTAAAGTAACTGGCAAAGATTTGTTTGTTAGTTCTTTTCTAATCCTCCCAACTTTTCAATGCAATTCTTTATTCTCTGTTCGATCTTGTTGTATGGTCAGTTATAGCCTTAGTGTAGATGTCAATGAGAGTAGTGCCTTCAGGCTTGCAGGGGTTGCCAATCGTCTTCTCTGATCTAATGAGATTGGAGCAGACATTACAAGAAGATGTTTGCTCTTGTTCTGGCAATATTATCATTGCACACCCAGGACTTCTCAAATATTCTACCTGATCTAAGGGATAACTTGATATTTCTGAGAAATTGTGCTTCCTCTGCACACTGTGGTGGACAAACACTGGGTTGGAATTTGCTATGTTGCTCCCAAAAACATCAAGACATAGCGAGCAGGCATTCAAGTATCTCACAAGGTTAGACACTATTAGCATAGGTCCTTGGGAATCATCTCAAAATACAACCAATCAAATTTCAAGAAAATGCAAACAAAGCTCAAGTTAGGCCATTTCTTGGGGGTTTGGCGAGCTCTCGCTTAAAAAGCTCTGTGTTAAATTTGTTTAATATTTGAATAGTTATATTTGCTGAAAATTATTCTGCATGCTTTTCCAGCAAGGGATTTTATTGCATCAATCAGGCTATCCTTGCAGACACAGCAGATATTTGGACCAAAGAGAAAGCATTCTACATGAAAGGAGTTCCCACACCCATGGAGAATTTTGAGGCTGTTAGATTCCACTTGGCAGTTAACAAAATAATATGTCTTGAAAGAACGAAAAGTTTTTATGGCCTGCTCAAGATACAAATCCTGCAGTCACCTAAGCGAAATATCTCCCTTCCCTAATTTGTCAAATAGTACAGAAATACTTGATAGCAAAATGTAAGCTCTGATAGCTTTATCATATTCATACACTGCGGTGCACTATTTATTATTAAAGAACAGCTTGTATTTTTGTAGGTGGGCCATATTGCCTATGGTATAATGGCACTCTATCAATGAAACTATAAAATAATAAACTATAACGATACATTTTTCCTAATTACGAGGTGGGAAAAAATTGTATTTTATTCAAAAATCTTTGAATATGCAAATTACTTATCTTCAAGAAAACATGATTATTTATAGAACAGCTAAAGATTTTAAACTCCTTAATGTTATAATACACAACTTTCTTAAAAGAAACTTTAGAGAGTTAATCAACTGTTAAAAAATTAAGGAATTTCATTCTCAGTTGAAAATATGATGAACATTTCTAAGCTGTTAATCTTCATGTAAGAGAGATAAGATTATTTTACATTCATAATATCAATATATACTTGTTTGGATTTGGTTCTGTTCCAGGAAATTGAAAACCAAGTGGAAAAATCTTTGAAGAAACAACTGTTTCTTCTCCATATAGTGTAGGCAACTTCCAGTACGTCATGCTTTTCTGCTTTCTCTTTGGTCTTTCTACCTGATGTGCCTGGCTCGGATTGGATCTGATGTTATCCAGCATGGTGATGATGAATTCTGCCCCTCTGATCGTAAGCTGCTCCAAACTGTTTCTGTTAAGGATGTTTTTCTTTGACAGAGGAAACAAAAACAGAGGAAAAATTCAAGGACGTTGCTTTATTGGAATCCACTGCTCTTGCTTTTTTGCAAACAGCATCATCCTCATTCCTCGTTACAGCTCTCAAGATTGAATGAAAATTCTCCACTGGGTACTCATCAATGAGACATTAAGATAATTCATAATGGTATTAAGAAGAGGATGACCCTGACTCTTCCAAAAGAGAAAATTAATTAGCCAGACAAGAGGTGCTTTATTGTAGTGGTGACGTATAAAGCAAAAGAGCATTACCCAACATCTAAGAAAAGAACTGACATATTCTTCAGTATGCCCACTTTTAAAGATGACTGAATAGATGGACAAGACAGGTGGCAAATAATTTTCAAGAAGATTAAAAAGAGCCAAGTATTGAACAGCCTTACAATGCGAGAAAGCAACTACAACCTGACTTCTTATCAATGTCCAGCCTCCATACAAAATCTCTTCAATCAAAGACACTCGCCATGCCTTGGGCTTGTTTGCAAGGACTTTCTTACCACCAAAGATCCATGAGTATGCTTTCTTAAAAAGTTCAATATTGAAAAGATATACACATTCTCTTGCATTTAGCTGGATATGCAGTGGACCAATGAAAGGCACAATATTTCCAAGGCAGGCTGGGGCATTTTCAGGAGCGTTGTGTTGGATCTGTCTCATATAGCAAGGGGGAATAATGTTTTAGCCAATCGGCGGCTTTGTTGATAATCTGCATTTAGCCAATCAAAGCGCTAAAAAGACAATAGAATTTTATTTGGAAGCTGTTCATGGCGGCCACTGAGCAGCCGAGCCGTGGGAAATTGGTTTACTGCAAGCGGATATTTAACCTAGCAAACCCAGACAAAACTTTTTACACAGAAGAACATTTCTCTAAATATCTACCGCGCGCATTTTCAAATTTCCCACTAATACTGGAGCAATGGCTGGCTAAAATCAGACAAATTTTCTCCAGAGCCCGTCTGTTTCAATACAAAGTTCAGTATAAACACAAATCGAAGTGGCTTCAACAGCAACAGTGACCAAGCACCGAGGGCAAGTGATCCAACAACTTTGCAGAAGTTGAAAAGAGAAATAAAAACTCTGGCTGGATGAAGTGAAGGTAGCTGAATAGGAATTGTCAACTTGGCTAGCTGTTTTAGTATCGTGTACTATTGAATAATAATTTTCATGTTCAACTTTTTTGTGATTTTGCCGCCAAAACCGAGATTCATGAATGAAAATATTTATCATCGAACACGCAAAGAGAAGAATGAAAAGGTTGGTTTTGATTCAACGGAAGAAATCTGGCTGGCCACCTAGTTGTGGGCAAAAAAACTTTGTCAAGTAGTCTGTCAAACCAAGATCTATCGAATGAACTGCAGCTTCAAGAAAATTGTCAAAGCTTTTCAAGGGTAACCCAATCTCGTCAATCAATCTGCAGTTAGAAATTTTTCTTATCGATTTGGCAATTGACTGCTGCTCCTGGTAGTCATGAATTTCAATTCTTTGTGTTTCCTTTTCAGGGTCAAAAAAGGCGGCAGGCATCCAGTGTGGTATTACTGTTGCAAAAGAAGAAAACAGGCTCTGTGAATTATCTGCGATTAAATCCTCTAGAACATGGACGCTGATGCCAGATGGGTTGATTGGACTGGGATATGAGGGTATTGCTGGTACATCTGGAAATCTTTTCAGTAAAATGGTGGCCATACTTCTTGCAGTTCATGTTTCCTGGTCTGTTGGGCTTCTCTTTGTGTGGATGTTGGTGTAGTCACGATCATTAGGGCAATGAGATCTTTCTGGCTGACTGCTTCTGCGATGAAGTCTGCAACAATCTTGAAATGATTGCCTGACACACTAGAGATTGATCGCCTCTGGTTTGCTTTTGATATTGCAATGCTGCTTTTGTTTAATATCGATAGCCCAGATTCACTTATTTCTTTAAAAACAACTTGACTAGAAAGGACCTTCTGAAATCAGTTTACTTTCTGGGACTGTTGACACATTAAAGTACAAATGATTCCAACAACCTTTTTGCTGTTGACAGATCTTCTGTTTGCAGATTGCTCTGGAGTTGAGATGGCATTAAGAATTGTGTCAAACAACACTGTTGCTCCTGCTTGCTGACAAATCTCTCTCAGGGAATCGGGATCAAAAGGTGGCTGCAGATCAGACTTTCCATAGTTCAACCAAAATTATTCACGGCAAAGATGGACTTGTTGCTGCAAATTGAAGTTTTGGAATGACACTGCTTTCCATGTAAAGAAAAATGTTTCCTACCTCCACACTGCCAATGCCATCGATATATTGTTTCTTTACTTCAGCTGTTGGCAAATATTCAACAATGTTTTTGTATATTCAACAATGTTTCTTCAACCTCTTCAAAAGTTGTTTTGGGGCTCTCATCTTCAAATTCAATGTCTGCTTCTGCCAAATCTTTTTGACTTGATGGCCCTTTTTGATGCTGCTTGTTGTCTGTGTTGACTGGCTTGATTCATATTCATCAATGATTTCATTCATCTGAAAGTGAATTTCGTTTTATTTTTAAAATGACATTTGTATGCTTTTGGCCCAATAAGAAACGGTTTAAATGACTTTGTTCTTCACAGTGATATCAGTATTCGTTTTTAACAGTTTTCTGCAATAACTCTACATCTTAATTTAAAGGACCAAGTTTTTATGTGTATGTATGATAACAAAATCTGTAGGAAGTTAAATAATTAAGACTTACAACTGTATAAGATGATAGGATTTTAAAACCAGTAGGCAACTTTGCTGTGTATGGCCTTTTTCTCCAGCAAGTTCATAAGCAGTCAATACAAAATCCGTCTGCCTTCTTCTTCGGGTTTCTTTGCTTGAAAGCCTTTAAGAATACATTTTTCGCTCAAATTCTCCATGAAGGTTAACTAGATAGTTAGATTTGCTACCCCATTCTCCATGCAGAGCATAAGCACATAGCTTAGAAAACTTACCCATATTTTTTCATGAAAAAAGATGCCGTAAAGATTCTTTTTCGCAATTTGTTTACCTGCTGACGACGCCCCTTTCATGCTGATTTTCGCACCATTTCATAAGATGGCGTATAGTTGCAGAAGCAAAGAAAAAAACGTTTTGTTGCCTGCTGAAGACAGTGACATTTTTTTAGTAGATAGTAAGAATATTTTAGGACATTATTGGCTTATTTGAATTTCCTGTTGTTGAAGACGAAGGTGAGCTTGTTCTTGACTAAAACCAACTGCATTTTTTATTGTTTCACCTAGGCCAGTAAATCTAGGCCTAGTTAAATAAAACGCTCAACGAAGATAGGTTACAATTGATAGCAGAGCTCCTATAGCTACTAGAGTTCAATTAAGGTTATGATTAAACTTAAGAAATTATTGAATTATGTTATTTCAATAATATATTTTCTTACATCTTAATCGAATTTCATGATTAAGTTTTCGACGGTATTCCCAAGGCTGTAACTTTTTATTATTAAAGCAAGATCGGAATAGAGTTCCACTTCAGAATTGTAAGAAAAAGCATGCAGAATAATTTTTAGCAAAAATAACTGTCAAAATATCAAACAAATTTTACACCGAGCTTTTTTAGCGTGAAATGGCCTAAATTGAGCTGTGTTTGCGTTTTCTTGAAATTTGATTGGTTGCATTTTGAGATGATTCCCAAGAAGGAGATTCCTCTGCAAGCCAATAAAGATTTGAAACCTACAGTATGTTGACACTGTTATGTTCACCATTGACTTCCCAAATTTTTCATAAAGTAAATGACTTTCAGGAAGTTTCCAAACATTAATTCTCACTGTATTTTTTAGATCTGAGTTCACAAATATCTCAGTTTTGTTAACTTCTAGCAAATACTATCCCTTTTCTGTATCAAAATACTACCTCCATCTTTTATTTCTATTGTCCAGCGTTCAGGTAATATTAAATCTTTGCTGCGCAATCTTACACAGTTCTTCAAAAGACTGGTAACATTCATTAGTTTTCAAACTTGTAGTGTGCTCTGCGTTTTTACGTTTTTCTCTAACTGCAACAGATGAGAGGCGACCTTCTTAACTATTTGTTCTAAACGGACAAAAATATCAAAAAATTGATACAATAACTAATCAAATCAATAATGAATAATAGTAATAGTAACCATTATTTGGTTTCATCTTTGGCTTTTTATTGTAAATTTATTCCTTGTTTTACTTGTGGTGGATTGGGCTACATCGTTATCACCAGCATTAATTATTATTGTTTACACTCAAAACATGACAAGGTTTAAAATCTGGATATGTTTTTAACTCAGAAAACGATGGCCGTTCAGGAAATTTTTTACCTTGATGTTTCAATGCTCTTTTTAGGCAAATTCTGGGTTGGGATGGAGCCAGGGACCAAACTCTTCCTAGATGCATCTGAAAATTGTAACTTGGGTGGCCTAAACTCTATAACCAGAAGTTATCTTGTGTAATAACAGCAAGAAAAGAGAATGAATACGTGCTTCAAAAAATATCTTTAATGGATGGACGTTATTTAGTTGTTCTAAATATAAATAATAAATAACAAACTTACGATGATGTATTTCTTCGGGCTTGATATGCAGTTCACGAACTCCGATGCTCTGATTCTTTTTTTTTGCAAAACAGGTATATAGGCCGAGATGGCCCTTAACAAATTACTTGATTGATTTAATGGCTTCTACAACAATTTTTTAAACGAATTCTCAATTGTCGTTTGAGGCTTGTATCCACAACTCTATCCT
This sequence comes from Chrysaora fuscescens, assembly GCA_009936425.2. NCBI lineage: Eukaryota > Metazoa > Cnidaria > Scyphozoa > Semaeostomeae > Pelagiidae > Chrysaora > Chrysaora fuscescens. The sequence continues at coordinate 8,851 of JAACYV020075118.1, forward strand.
TGGTTACAACTGACAAAAATCTAGCACGCCACCGATTGTGGAATTCATCTTGCACTTTTGGAACTTTTAATATACTAATATCTTTGTACTGAGCTTTTCTCGAAACGCTACAACCATAGATTTTACAATTTGCACCGGGCATAGCTGCAGACTTCGGATTGAACTTGTGTGAAGGTGCCAGCATCTCTGCACTCTCGCGGGGACTGGGTTCTAAAAATCTCAAACAATAACAAAGAACAATAGAAGGGCTTCGGTTTCCAGACTATACTTTTCTTATGACTATGTTCAGAACAAGCATATCGGTAGAAAATAAGAAGATCGAGTTGTTTGCTACCACATGGGCCACTTCCCATAATTTGGGGGGAGGGAAGGGGTTGTATTGTCCGAGATGGCATTACTTCTATTCTACTTATTTCAACGAGAAATCAAAAGTTCTTTCTATACTTTTAAACTCAAGTACCTAGCCTCTCAAATTTAAATTGTCATTTTCTTTATCCGAACTAATGACCAAATTGCAAGTTCATCGTCACTGTGCACAAGTAGGTCGCAAATAGTCTTCCGGGTACGCTGCAAAAATCCAATCAATGGATAAATCCTCACTCCAGCCGTGTAGCTGATGGTCATCGTGCATGCACGATGGGAGTTGATGCTTGTCTTCAAATCTAGCCACGTAGCTAGTTGGCTTGCTTGATGTGCTTGGTACGACTACTTTGACACAGAGGAAAGAGCGATAAATTATCACCTTTTCATCCCTCACGAAAGCTCTCCGAAAGATTTCTCGGCGGGTTTTTGTTACCTATAGAGGTGTGTTGTTTCTCACTATAGAAGTGGCATATAAACTTTTTTAGTGATGCGATAACGTTGTCTAGGGCATCAACTGACAAACCAAGTTCTGCAAATTGCCAACAAATGCTGCCTTTTCTGTGGGAAAACGATGATACGAAGCCAATTCAAAGACCTTTCAATTTTTACTAGTGCCACTGTCTATATAGACTGTAAGTTTTCGAACTTCATTGGCGAGAAGTATTATAGGGATATCGATGTCCCCGGACCTTGACCGAAGAACAGATTTAGTAATGTCACTGTTGTTGCTTCTCAATGCATGGTATAACAGAAAGCATGTCTTTTTGTGTCCTCGTAGTTTGTTTGAAAACTTTCAATGGTTGTCGCTCCTCCTATACGTATTCTGGTGCAATACGTATTTTTACGGGAGAGCTGCCTTTTCTGCCACCGTAACCGCCTCAATTAGCTACTACGAAGAGTCGCTCTTTATTTTTCACATTGCAGAGGAACCTAGCGAAGTTTGCAGGATAGCGAATGTCAGGATTTCCTATCGCTAATGCTTCTGTTTCCCTGTATCCTTTCAGCAAACTCTGGGCATGTCTGATAGATCTACATGCATATTTGTCACAAGCAATGTAAATGACTGCGTATCTTCTTGGCATTTGTGCAATAATCTTAGTGCTAGTTCTCTAGATGTGTTTGGTACATTTACAACCGAATGCAGCGGTGCTGCTAGATCTATAACATAATAATTGATTTTTTTGCCGTTTTCCCTCTGATGCCATCCGATGCTGACAGCGAAAGAGGCACAAGTCTAAGGGAGTACGTTCATGCTTTGTCTTTATCAACTAACGATTTTTCTTTACACGATAATGCAAGTAGAAGACCGAGAATGTCTCTTTGAAGAACCTTTGACTTTCCATTTGCAGTAAATTTTACTTCCTGCAGTTGTATCGAGTCCTTTCCAAGGATATCTCTTTATTCGATCAAAGAAAAGGGATGTTGGCTCTTCTGCCTGAACAATTACAGATAACTTCCTGTGAGACGAAATACATCCCTAGAGGCTCTGATTGACATCATCGAAGAACTGCGTGGATGCTTTGATCTTTATTGCACGAGCGCGAACTTACTATTAGCAAGCAACCGAGTTTCGTTCCTGGCCCAAGCATATTTTCATTGTTATCCATTGTTATATTCGCTAGTCAAAATTTTGCGTCATGAAATTGCATAATATAACAAAAAAAGTCAAATTGTGCTCACATGATTTCTTTGTTTGATAGAGCCAATGAATAGCGCAAGATTTTTTCACATGCTACGAGTAACAAATCAAAGAGCCTTTTGATCATATGACTAAAATGCAGCCAATGAACGATTTGGATAAAACAAACTTACAAGGGCCGCGTTAAATACACAGCAACTAAAGGTAAAAGACATCATTATCAGTAGCTTTTCACAACAAAACATGCAAGTAAAAGACATCACCGTCAGTAGTTTTTCACAAAAAACATGAAAAACATCAATAATTAGCTGTAATGAACTGTATTTGATGCAATCAAGCAGTTTGTCTACATAACTTACAAGCGCCGCGTTAAATACACAGCAACTAAAGGTAAAAGATATCATTATCAGTAGTTTTTCACAACAAAACATGTAGAACATCGTAATATAGCTGTAATCAACTGTATTTAATGCATTTAAGCGGTTTATCTGCATAACTTGCAAGCACCACAGTAAATACACATCAAGCTCAGGTAAAAGACTTCACTGTCGGTAGTCTTTCGTAATAAAACATAAATTATCAGCTGTAATTAATAATCTGTATTTCATGCATTTACGGAGTTTATGTACATAACTTACAAAGGCCACGTTAAATACACAGCCACTTCACTTCAACGACAACAACCAGATAAATGACAACGACTACTCAACAACTCAACAACTCAACAACTCAACAACATAGATCATAGA
>JAACYV020075562.1:0-27859 GCA_009936425.2 Chrysaora fuscescens
CACTAGCAAAATCGTTAACAAAAAGTTAATACAATGGCGTATTGTTCGTTTCCAGACTATCTATTCTTATGACTATGGTGAGAGGCAGCATCTCTGTGTTTCATACAAATATTTTGCAAATACACCATTAATTAATTGCGTAATTTTGTTAACTTTTCTGGAATATTATCCCTCTCTTTCTGTGGTTTGGCAAAGTTTCCAAGAATAGAATTGATAAGGATCTGAAAACTTTTAATCATTTCCAGTAGTTGCTGATAGCCTTCCACATCGCAACCAAGAGCAAACAGGCTTTCTGCAGAGGCATTCTTTTTTTCAATACTTTCATTGTATATCTTTTTAGCAGCTTCCATTCCTTAAACTAAAAATCCTTTGTCAACCGCAAGATCCACCAAAAGTCTTCCAAGATCATTTCTGTATCAGACCTCCGAGCACCAAGACCTAAAGCACTACAAAACCTCCCTCCTCTGAACATGCAACGCATATAAATTTTGCAACAAACCATCACCAAGATCACTATCCCAAAACCACTCATGACGCACAGACTCCCTTAGACCTCGACTTACATTACACCCATCTGCCTTTATCCAAAATCTGCATTCAGGACTTTCTTTAGCAACTTTATCTAAAATTGTCTCTTGAATATTTGATGATCTTTGAAATTCACTCCCCTGTACTTTGATTTGCAAAGAACGAAAACTCAATCCAGGTACATTCACTTTGGCCTTCATTGTATCATAGACATGAGGATTCTTTGTTGGTACGGAAGACTTTTTTACCTTGCATGTGCCTTTGCCAAGACTATATTTATTAGCAATGTGATTCTGATCATCCTCTCCCATTGCTTTCTCACGATTTACATTGGAATCACATGTAGGAGACCAGAGGGAAGAAACGCTATTTAACATTACAGCACTATCTTTCTCAGAAAGGAAATTGTCATCAATATTACCAATTATGCTTTAGCAAGTACATCAACACTTTCAGTTATATCTATAATTTGAAATGATAATTGTGAAACTGAGAAATCCAAGAGGTTTTCCAAATCTAAATCAGGTTGTTGGTTTTGAGAAGAGACTTCTGCAGTTACTTCCCCTTCCTCCTCAATTCCATATTCCTATGTGGGCCCTCGGTGCATAGATGTCCATTTTGTGCCAAACATTGCATACATGCTTACTTGCCACTCCATGTAATCTTGCTCACATTTCAACCTATTTGTCTTTGGCAGTGAAAAAAATTTAACTATATAATCAAATAGACCAAAAGGCATCTGACCAATTGGTAACCTTGTTTGTGTACTACCCTGTCCTAACTTAAAACATCTAGCAGCATGGTGAATTACGTTTTCTTTGCCACGTTCATGAAGATTCTGCACAGCTTTGATGTAGGTTGGAAGACAATCAGCTGGAAACTTTCCCAAAATACTGCTATCCACCATAACATCACCCAAAAACTTGTGAAATAATGTATTTATTAGTTGTGACTTCATTTCAATAGACAAATTATCATAACTTTTGAGCATATCGTTTAAAGATGAAAATGGAGATTTAAGATTTGTTCCATGACTTTCACCCTGATTAGAATCTAATAAATCTGAGGAAATTTTACTACCAGATATATAGTCTACATCAAAAAATTCTTCTGCTTTCTCTATACTTTCAAAACTTTTTGCAAGATCAGTTTTACCTTGGATCTCATGGAAGAGGGAGATCGCTTTTCTGTTTGGGACATTTCAGCTACATATAGAGCACACATTTCCCAGAAAGAATTATCTTTATGTTTAGGCTAGGCAACATCATCACTACTTCTGTCCCAAAACAAAGTAATAAACTCCACCAAATGGCAAAGCTGCTTCGTTGACCAGGTATATTTATGACCTCGCTTTGCACTAACATGGTTTTCAGATTGGGGATCTGAAAAACTGGCAGGGAAAAGTTCCCTGCTTGAAAGGAGATCAGAACTACCTCTCTTAGAGGTAGGCTTACCAGGGGTATCACCTTCAGGATCAATTGATCTTTTTTGCATTTTAAAATCTGAAAGTATAAAGCATGCTTAGGGAATATTGTGTAAAATTTGTTTTTATTATATTGTTTTATTATTAACTGCCTGAAATGTTAAGTTCATATTACTATTGCAAGTCCTCTTTAATTAGAATGTTTTCATCCAGGCATTCAGGGTAGACAGCTTAGGCTAAATAATCTAGCAAAAATCTAGTTGAAACAACATAATCTTTTTATAAATGAAATTACTCTACATTCAAACCTGACTTGTATTGTTTTGATATTTTAACTCTGCATGCACGTTTGTAAGCTTGGTAAATACATCACCTAAATGGCCCTATTTTCCTGTTATACAATTTACAGTTTCACAGTTTCAATATTTAAATGAAAAGCGTGTTTCTTCCCTGGCCTTATTCTTCTTCAAAACACTAACTAAAAAGCTGGCGGAGGATTGGCGAGAGGTGGGCAAACCATAGGTACGCCAACAAAATTTTGCTTAAAACCATAGGAACGCCTACAAATTTTTTCAACATGGCGCGTTCAATCAGAGCGAAAAGCCATATTTTCAAGAAGCAATTTCTCCCATTAGAAGAGGGGATGATTGGGGATGATTGAAAGTTTTAATTATGACAAACCTTTATCAACTCATATTGGCAATAAAATGCATTCGTCCCCTTAAGAAGATGCTTATTCTACCATGCTAGCTGTAGGTAATTCTTGGCAAGGGAAATTAGGCCTTGAAGTACTAAAATTCGAACTTTAGTTTCAATACTAAAACGTCTAATTTCAATACTAAAACGGGTATAAACTAGTAAAATCTTTGGCTTTTGCAAATATAATTGACGAAAATTATCATATCAAACCAAAAAACAAATATTCAATAGTAATATAATAATTAAAATCACCTTTTGAAATGGCATCAAAACTCGACAGAAAATCAACCATGAGCTGACTATGCATGCGCGCCAGCACACTACGCATGCGCGATCTGGCGTCCAATAGCCAATGAAGTCAACCCAAGCTGACCGAACAGAAATCGGCATTACGGAGCTGCCCGAATTGTACACCAAGAATTGAACAATAGCACTTTGTCATGTCACAAAGTCCTTTTTACCATCAAAAAACTGCTCGGTTTTTCGCGGAGAGACTAGACGCCATAGTGGGGGCAGATTCAAAATTTTGTAAAAAAAACTTGATGATGGCTTCAAACTCATCACTAGCTTTTACTTGACATGAAAACCTCAGAAATTTTTTTGGGGTTTAGGGGCCTTTCAAGAAACCCTTAATGCACATAGCAGATCTTGTAAAAGATAGGCAAAGTGACTGCATCATCAATGAAATAAGCATTAAGAAAGAAGCAGAATGGGACCAAAAAAATGAGGAATTTTTTTGCACGGATGACTACGGTAATAGCAAAAGAGATGGACCACAGAGCAACAAAATCCTATAATTTATGGTTTAAAAAGGCCATGGTATGTACCACTTGGATAATTTCTTACGAATAAATTGAATGGTGATATGCTTTGGCAGCTAATCAACGAATTCATGAAAATGTGAAGTGAAGTCTGTTCTGTAGTCCATGCTGTTGTTTTTATGGTTGACCAAAAAATATCTGAGTTACTGAAAGCTTGGGTGCAATATAACAAGCTTGAAGGATCATTTCCCCATCCATGCCAAATTGGTAGTAAAATTCATGTCATCTTTGATATATGCCATATGTTCAAACTGGCTAGGAATTCTTTCAGTGATATGAAAATCTAGAGAGGATTTTCAGCTTGTGGCTGGCTCAGTTTGAAAATATGGCCTTCTCATTTTGCACCAGTTTGGACTTTGATCAAAACGATTCACAGAACAGGCGGTAAGTTTATTCCTTGATTATATAAGAGAAAAGGCAGATAAGGGCAACCTTAGTGGTACAATATTCGTAGATTTGTGAAAGGCTTTCGATACTGTTAGCCACTCTGTCCTACTATCTTATTTGCCTTCATATGAAGTCATTGACTGATTACTTGTTAAACAGGAAACAAATCGTTCAGTAATAGGAAGCCTATTCTAATGCTATCCTCGTGTTTATTGGAGTTCCACAAGGATCCATTATTGGTCCTCTACTATTATTGATCCATTTAGCGATGCAAATAGATCACAGAGGCACACAAAAGTAATTAAATATGCAGATGATACCGTCATTTGTACTTCATCCAGTGATTTCAACATCATCAAAAATCATCTTAATGATGCTGGCCAAAGCCTGTCAAACTGGTTTTGGGAAAATGAATTTATAATGAATCTAAATAAGGGGAAATGAGAGACTATGGTTTTTGAAACACCAAAGTAACTAAACCTAATTAAGGGAAGGCAATTCAACATCAAAGTTGATGGGGCCTTCATAAATTGTACTAAAAGCTACAAATACCTTGGTCTGGCATTGGATCCCTCTCTGAGTTTCGACTTACATTTTGATACAGTTCACGAAAAAGCATCTAGAAGAGTAAATCTGCTTCGTCGTATTCTAAGTTAAATCTACTCAGCAACGGCTGAGAAAATCTACAGAGCTATGATTATGCCTGTTTTCACGTACTGTGTATCAATTGTACTAGGATGGTCATATTCAAGAGTGAAGCAGATAGGAACAGCATAGCATGAATATCATAAATTCAAAGGCAATCCAAGCACTGACCTGCGGATTCTTACCATTGAGTGCGCAATAAAAAAAAAAGTGACCCATTCAAAAATTACTTTGAAAGAAAGGAACACGATCAAAATACAAGAAATTACAATTTAGCTGTAAATGTTCCAAGGAAGAGAACAGAGTTTGGTGGCAAAATTTTTTGTGAAACTGCAGCAAATATATAAAACAAAGTTCCTGTCTTACATGTTGACTCAAAGGTTTTATTCAGAACAAATGTAAATGATTTGATATAAATGTATTTGAATATATACTTAGCTTAATTTTACGCCACATACATTGTATATTTATTTTCTTTAGCCAAGAAACCTTATCATCACACTATGATTGTCATACTGATAGGTTATTCATGTAACTGTGTTATTCAAATTTCGTGTATCATTTTTATTTTCATTATCATTAATAAATGAAACTCAGTTTTTAATACTTTATAAAAACTGAAGACAGAATTTCATTCCTTTGAATAGCTGATTTATCAAAAATTGCTTTTTGAATAACAAGGTTTCATAAAACTGGAGGGATTAAAATCCAAATGTTTTATTTACATTTCAACATGATTTATTTTCCTTTTTTACAAAGTTTTTACATTATTTGTTTCTTCCTGCTCTGCAAGATGGGCAAGTCCATCATCCTTTTGGTGCTCTAGACATATTAATGCATGGATAGTGGTACCACTCTATTTTGCACCTTGGGCTATCACATGCAATCATTTGACCATATTTAGTCGCTGACAAGTGCAGTAAACCCTTTTGTCATTCTCGGTAGTGTCCCCAGCTTTAGCTACTATTACTGACAGTATGAATCTCTGAACCTTTAATGACAGAGCATTGAGCAGGCCTTCGGAAAGGGATTCGTCAGAGAGTAATGACACTAGCAAGCATTATTCGAGCCTTGCTGAAATTTAAACAAAAAATGCTCCAAATTTTGTATCACAATGGTGCATTTGCAGCTTAATTTGATAATAATATGGAAGGTAAGATTTCATTTCCATGTTTCTAGATATTACCAAGTCTTTGTCATCTTCCCAAGCCTTCTTCCCAACCTTACTATCTCTGTACTTAAAGGGACACTTGATTTTTAGAACCCCATCAAGGTGGCAGCAGCAGGCTACAAGGCCATCAAGTGATGCATCCAGCAAGGGCAAATGACTCTAATATAAAATCCTGTCTCAGCAACAGTCAGCCCATCGTGTCCCTCCATCATCAAATTCCTGTAGCATTCCCTCGCACTTTGCATTAGAAAAATTGACATTGATGCCATGCTCTTTGTACATCGATGTTCGTTCTTGGAGCCATCTCAGCCTGCGTGACAGCCTAACTGCAACATGGTAATGATAGCCTTGCTGCTTGTGAGACTGCAGCGATACAACCCACTGGACAATCTGGATACCCATACTCTCAAAGCACTGTACAATGAGATTAGCAAAACTTGAACAATCAGGAAACGTTTCTTATTCAAATAATTTTCTTGTATATTGAATCCGAGGTGGAAGACTTCACTGTAGTTTCAATGGATGACTTCCAAACTAAAGGAAAATATTTAATCTTTTTTAACAACGTTTCCTTCATATAGTGTTTTCCTGATTGTTCATTTCAACAATGTAATGATCCAAAGTAACGAATTAAACTACAATATATGGCATTTCTTCCGAGTTGTTTCATAAAGGCGGTTAAAAAATTCAGAAATTCAAAATAGAACACAGGCGAAGAATCATGAGAAAAGCTTCTGACGAACAAGGTAAGATGAAATAACTTTTCCACATATATTATTCTAGACAATACTATTAAATCCGGTTGCTGAATGGGTCAATTAAGGTACTTGCGAGGGAGCTGCCTTTTTGTCTGTCTGATTGACAACTCGAAATGATCCAACCAACTCAGAAGGCTTTTTAAAAGAAAGTCTATTGTGGCTGTGGGCAATAGTTCTGGGCTGGTTTGTTTTATTGCAGCATTTATGGCCGCCATTCTGGTCTCTGGTTTTAACAAAGAAGAAGCAAAATATATTCTTTGCAGCTTTCTAGTTATGTCAGCGTAACTATAATGAATAATGATATATAAATTACATTTCATTCACAAAATAGAATATATGTCTAAAACTTAAGGCAAGGGTATTTCTATTTGACTTTTTCTTTGCTACTCCTAGTCGAGTCGGGCCTAAAATGAGCCCCTTTTATCAAGTTCACAATGTCTTGTTTTTTAAGAATGGTTTTGGATTGTTTGGAGTGACACAAAGGAGCACGAAATTAAGGAGGCAAGAGATGTGAGATGCGAGGGAGAAGAAGTAGAGAATATGGGGATGGCAGAAGCCAAACACAATGATGGGAAATTTTATCCTTGTGTTGTTATGGAGAAGAGTGGTATGTATATAAACTAGTTTACTTTAAAGTTGATTATGTAAAGTGGAATTCAAACTTCAAGGGTATTTGACATAATGACACCTATTTAAAATTGATTGATATATCTTTTAGATGATAAGGACGCCATTATGAGAAGAAAAAACTTGTTTGCATTACAAAAAAAACACAAAAAGAAAATACACAGAAAACCCATTTAGCATTATAAGCAGAAGTGAGCCAAAGTTAAAAAGGGGAGAAAATCACATGTGAACAAGGTATTCCATTCCTATTTAAATTTTATTAGAATTTAAAACATTAAAATGAAACGATAGGAGAATTTTGTATTTCTTTTCTGAAAATTCAACTTTTGTGAACTTGCTTTGATATCAGTAGATATTTTTTATTTTGAAGACCAATAATGAAAATAAAACAATGGAAACAGATTTAAACTTTCTTTTTTTTTCTTTTTTCTTATTTTGTTCTATTTTATTTTTATTCTTATTATATCTTACTGTTACTATTCAGACTTAAAATTATTATTGTAAAACACGTCAAATTGGTCACATGGCTTGATAGCTTGCCAAAGTTTTTTCCATGTGTCCGTCAGCCTAACATTGTTTAATTATCTTTGCTGTATTTTAACATATTAACTATTCGTTGTTATCTACCAAGATCAACTTGTATTTTGTATATTTAGTATTAGTATGTTTAAAACCAGTATATTGTAATTAATCAATTTTGTGTTGAAAAAATATTTTGAGTTTGAGTTTGAGTAGAAAATTTAATAAAAAAGGTTATGCCTGAGGTATATACATTTCAACTCTTTATATAATTCATAAACTTCCTAAATCAACAAGGGAACCAAATACTGCTGATTTATATGATAAAAAGGCCATCTTCCCCATCTTTGTTGGGAAATGTTTTTTGTTCAACCTGTGATAATGAATCCCCAGTTTTTTGGGATTTCTAGGGAGAAATTCCGGGGATTTCTGCACATTTCGCCAGCTAGCGACTTTCTAGGATTCCATGGTTTCCTGGAAAATTACGAATCCCTGCTTTCCTGGCTTTCCATGGAATTACGGTATTTCCCTTCCCCAGCTATCTGGGATTTCAGGATCTAGCTGGATTTAGCTCAAGATCATGAACACCAAATCTAGTAATGCCTGTGTTCCTCCTCATGTGTGAATGTTGATTATTATTCTGTCTAATTTTAAACACAATTTTGATCTCGACATAAACATTCCATGTTACAATCATCATCTTGTAAAACATTGAAATGAACACATGTATATGTTGTGCTATAAAATGTTAATCTAGTATATTTCTTTCCCCTAAAGATGAATGGTACCTACTCGTTTTCAGAATCCCTGGCTCTCCTTCTTTACCTTTTACCACCCCTTTGCCTTAGCAATGAACCAGCTCCCAACAACACCTCCTTATAAATCATATTGTTGTAGCCTCCATGCTCAGTAATGCAATTGATCCTCTCTACACATCCATCAAATACAAGCTTTCCATATGCAGGGTGGTCCTCGATTGAAATTAATTTTAAAAACGTACTGAGTAGGTACTACTAGTTGATCTAGATATAATGTAAAATAGAAATGCTCCCTCTTTCAAAGATAGGCCAATCGTATATAGGCATCTAGTCCCAGGCGCTGTAGGCCTTATAGGCCGCCTATTAATTTCTATCCTTCTGTGGTTGAAAACTAGAGAAGAGGTTGTTAGCATAAAATGAAAATTACCTAACTTACCATTCCCTCTAAAGTACAGTGCCATCAAATCTATCTAGTAAATGAGATGGTCGAATTCCATCTTCATCCTCTGGTCTGGCGGCATCCATCGCCAATCTTCCCTTCTCACCCTTGTCTGAATTTTCAGCCGACAATAAAACCAATGGCTCGTTTTGATATGGTAGATAATGTCCACAACATGCACACATGAGCTCTTCATCACTTTCCTCCATATTTGAAAGGTTTCTATAAGACGATTGGCTCGCAGTAGACGAAGACTGTTAAAGTCGAGTTAGCTGTCTGAACAACACAAACAAAGAACATCAGAACTCACTGACTCGTCCCCAACTCGTGACAAAATTCTTTAAAGAAAACTGATTTCCAAGTGATTAATGTTACCATTTTTTTCAGTTTTCAAAAATTTAATGTCGATATTATTTTTCACCTCACTTAATTGATAATTATGATGATAATTGAAGTGAATAAAAAAATGTTGGTGTCATATTCACTTTAACAGGCCTGAATGCCAGCAGTATCACAAGCAAAACTCATTGAAATCAGCTATTACAATAGAACAACAAGAAACATACTGATTCTTCAATTAAAATTTTTTTAACCAGTAGCTGCTTCATAAATTACATTGAAGATAGAGTCTTCGCAAGTTTAAAACAGCCATTCCTGATTCCTTTTCCTTTTCGATGATTTATGATTGATTTACATGCATTTCCAAACTCAAAATAATTGCAGATTGTAAAAAACATGTTGTGTTAAAAGTTTTATCATGTTGTGAAGTTGGCATGCTAGTGAACCGATGTGTTTTGCTGAGCGGTAAAGATCAAACAAAGTCTCGCTCGCCCTTAGGGACCAAAAAGTTCGTAGTATGTTTTAGTTTTATGGTTTTATTCTTATCTTTTTTCTTTTTTTTTTCCAAAATACTTAATAATTGCAAATGGTTTGAATACATATTTTTGTAAAATGGAGCTGAGTAAAGACCTGGAAAAAAAAATCAAAGAATCAGTTTCATCAGCTATTGCCTCACAGATGAAAATACACAGTGAAGTTGTAGAGAAAAAAATATCAGATGAATTGGAACTCTTCACAACTCGTTTGGATTGGACAAAATTGATGAAAAAGTAGAGAAAATAGAAAAAAAGTAATCCTTTGCTAACAACAAAATTGATTCATTGGATAGCTATATAAACAATATCTTGACAGAAAATGCTGCAATAAAAAAAGAAAATGAAGACATTTTAAAGAGAGCGAAAAGATCGCCTTAGCAAATACTGATGCCTTAGAGCAATATGGGAGATAAGCTATGGTAGAAATAAATGGTTTTCCGAGATCTGACGAAGAGGACCCGTGGAAATTAATAATTGATCTTGCTGAGAAGCAAAATGTGTCTCTCAGAAAAACTGAATTGGAGGTGTGTCACCGCATCTCAAGAAATGAAAAGGCTGGCATCACTGTTGAGTTTAATTCAAGACTAAAGAGGGATGAATTCCTGATGTCAAAGAAAAAGTTGTCCCATATTACGGTCAAGGACTTTGGGTTCCAAGATGGCAAGGGTGACAAGGGCAAAGGTAAAATTTTTATCAATGAAAGCTTAACAGCCAAACCTAAGCTTCTTATTAGGGATCTCAAATCTAAAAAACAAGAGCTTAATTTTAAGTATGGTCGAAAAAAGGAATTCTTTGTGACGAGAATAGTCGCGTAATTCGTATCAATTCTCTTAATGATTTAAATAAAACTAAATGAGTAGTTGCTTAGAGATTAAATGTCCGAAATGTCTAGAAATTGTTAAGGATGATCACTAATCAATCTGTTGTGACTTATGTGATTCCTGGCTCCATCTAAAATTTTCCCTATTAAGGAAAAAAGATTTTCAACGCTTTATGACAGACGAAAATCTGCTTTGGTTTAGTGCTTTTTGTTTAGAGGATTCAAACAGTGGATTACGAAATATGCTTAACATTTCCTCTTGGCCAGATGATAATGACAAGCTTTTAAATCGGTTTACGTCACTTGCCTCTGGGTTTAAACGTAATTGTTCGGTTTGCAACAGGAAGGTTCGTGATGCTAACAAATCCATCCTGTGCAAAGTCTGTAAATACCTGATTCATAAAAGGTGTTCCGGACTGCCACTTTGCCAGTCAGCTAACCAAGTAAAAACACTTCAGTATTGGTGTTGTCGATGTTGTATTGAAGATATATTTCCGTTCACAAAGCTAACAGACAACGACCTTCTTAATTTAACTTTCAACTCAAATTTCACATGTCCCTGCCAAATAACATGCATGGATATTAGTGACTATGAAATTCTAGAGACTTTAGATCTTTGTAAATTGCGCTTGTCTGAAAATGATCCTTTGTATAATAATGATATTGACAGTCACGTAACTCCTCATAATAGCTTTGACTATTACACTAACCATAAGATTCATAAACTAATTAATAATTCTTGCGTGCCTAACAGTGAAGATAAACTTAGTTTCATTCACACCAACATATCATCTTTATTCGGTAATCGTGATAATTTAGAAAGTCTTTTAGTTGACCTTAACTTTGATTTCGATTTCATTGCACTAAGCGAAACATGGCATATTAAGTCCAATGATGCAAGATTTGATAACCTTTATATTCCCGGTTTTCATCTCTATAAGGGAATTCAAGGCAGCAGTAAAGATGGTGGTTGTGGTTTTTTCATTAGAAATAATTTGAAGTTTCATGTTAGAAATGATCTGAATAAGTCCTTCAAATCCGACAACTGTGAATACGAGGCTTTTTGGGTAGAAATTTAAAACAAAACAGATGCTAACTTAATCCTTGGGGTCATTTATAATCACCCTCGTAGACATCCTGCACAATTCATAGGGTATCTTTCTGTTATTTTTAAAAAACTCACGAAGGAAAACAAAAAAAATTGTACTTTTAGGTGATTTCAATCTGAATTTGTAGACATTTGAAAGTAATTCTTTTGTAGAAGACTTTTTAAACACGATGTTTGCCAATTTTCTTCAGCCACTGATTTTGAAACCAACAAGAGTAACAAAAAATCAAAAACAATCGTTAATAGATAACATTTTTATAAACTACAATGAAAACAGTGCATGGAGTGGCAACTTAATTGCAAAAATTTCTGATCACATGCCTAATTTTCTTGTTATTGACCAAAAAGTCAGCAAAATGAAACAAAAACCAGTGTTTAAAAGAGATTTCAAGAATTTCATTGCTATTGAGTATGCTTCTGACATCAAATCGAAAAATATACTACCAATAAATTATTCTACTATAAACCTAGATGGGAAATTTCAGCACTTTCAGGATAGCATACTTAGTTCCATAAATGTACATGCACCCCTCAAAAAGGTCTCCAAGAAACAAGCCAAGTTAAGAAGAAAACCATGGATAACTACAGGCATCTTAAAAAATTTATTTCGATTAGAAATAAAGTGTACAAGCGATTTTTAAAATCAGAACACAAATTGTGCCATCAACGCTACAAATACTACAGAGACATGTTGAATCATCTGTTAAGGAAAAGCAAACAAATCCATTTCAAGGATTATTTTGAGAATTGTAAAAACAACTCTAAAAAAATTTGGATGGGTATTAACGATTTAATAGGGAGATCTAATAAAAAAAAGCAAAGTGATATTTCGCTAAAAATTGGCAACAGTGTGGTGAATAATCAAAAAATAGCTGCGAACCTTTTTAACAAATTTTTTACTGGAATAGCGAAAGATTTAGTAGATAAACTAGGTAAAACAACAACAAAATTCACAGATTATCTACACAATCCTCAATCGAATAGCTTGTTTCTTAACCCTGTTTTAGATTTTGAAGTTAGTGACGAAGTTAGCAATTTAGATGCCAAAAAGTCAGCTGATGCATATGATATCCCAATCAAGATGATTAAAATAATTAAATATCAAATCATAGAACCATGAACAATACTTATAAATGAGTCATTTACCACAGGTTACTGTCCTACATTATTAAAGTATGCAAAAGTTATGCCAATATTTAAAGCTAACTTGCCATTAGAGGTTACAAATTATCGCCCCATCTCACTTCTTCCAATTTTCAATAAAATAATAGAAAAACTAATGTTTATAAGAATAGACAGTTTCCTTGAGAAAAATGATATAATATTCAATCATCAATTCATCTTCCAAAAGAATAAATCATCTTCTCTTGCAATACTAGATGTTACAACAAAACTATTAAGTGCAATTGAAAATAAACAATTCTCTTGCTGTATCTTTCTTGATTTTGCCAAAGCATTTGATACAGTTGACCATGAAATTCTTTTATATAAATTAGAATATTATGGCACAAGGGGTATTGCACTAAATTGGTTTCGTTCTTATCTTAAAGATAGAAAACAAAGAGTCTTTGTAAGTGGAGAACTATCAGAAAGTCTTGATATTTCTTATGGTGTGCCTCAAGGAAGCGTTCTTGGTCCTTTATTATTTCTTCTTTATACAAACGATATACCTACCTCTTCGAAAAACCTAGATTTTCATCTTTTTGCTGATGATACAAGTTTATTTATGCAGCATAAAGTTCTTAAAACATTAGAGACAAATGTTAATGTAGAATTAGCTAATATTTCCGACTGGTTAATTGCTAATAGACTCTCTTTAAACACCAACAATTCAAATTATTTAATATTTTCCCCTAAAAACAAAAGATTAGAAAAAGAAGTATTTATCCATATCAACAACGAAAAGTTAGCTGAAGCACAAAGCGTTAAATACCTTGGTGTATTAATAGATAACACTTAAATATCAAAAAGTATTGGTATATTATCTAGTTTGAGACATTTTGTTGGGAAAGATGTTTTGATTAGTATCTATAATGCTTTCATTCAACCGCACATTAACTATAGTATAATTAATTGGGGAGGAACATACAAAAGTATCCTAGACTCTTTAAAGAAAAGCATGAAACGTGCTGTGAGGTTAATTAATTTCGAGTCCTGTACAGCTCATAGTCAACCTCTATTCAACAATTCAAAGCTGTTATGTCTTGATGATTGTTATCAAAATGAATGTGTCAAATTCATGTATGATATAAGTAACAATAGTATAGATGAGCACTTTTGTAATCTCTTCAAAATGATGTCTAATAAAGATAGCTTAAAAACCAGACAAGCAACTTTCGGTTTACTCTCCCAGCCTGCTATGCGAACAAACTTAAAGAAAAATAGTATAATTAATAACGGTGTCAAAATTTGGAATAGCACTCCAATCGCTATCAGGCAATGCGAAACAAAATTCAATTTCAAAAAGAAATACAAATTATGGCTCCTAGCAACAAATTCCTAAATGAAAACTTTAGTTTTTATCTCCAACATCAAATTGCTATTATTTAATGTATTTTGGTTTTTTTAACTACTTTTTAATTAATTTTAATTAATTTTTGATTAATTTAATTTAATTAATTTTAATTTAATTAATTATATATTATTTATTTTATTTTAGTTTATCCAACTGTATAATCAAAAACGTTTTTCTTTTCTTTCGTTAATGTTTTTTTGTTTATTCTCCTTGTAACTGTTACTGTTATGAATTTCATTTCATATTTCATATAGCCATGTAAACTTACACAGGACACTTGGCACGATAGCTCTTCTTGAGTTCTTTCCAAGTGTCCAAAGTTTATCCATCAACATTATTCTAATTTGTGCTTATATTGTAATTAAAAAAGCTTGAATTAAATATGAATTGAATTGAACATGTTTTCGAAAGCCTTACTGTTTTTTCTGTGCTACCACAAACTTGGAGAATATATAGATGACACAGGTTTTGGATTTAACCTAAACTTTTGAAATATTAATGCTTGAATATTCATACTTGAATTTGTTCCAAAAGCTGTTATAACATAGGAAAAAGGAATGGGTTACAATAAACTCTATAATGGCATATTTATGACATTGCCTTTTAGTAACATAGATTGGGGATCTGAAGAACTTACGGGAAAACGTTTTATGCTTGAAGGACAATCAGAACAAATTCTTTTAGTTGTAGACTTACCAGGGGTATCATTCTTGAGAACGCCAACTCGAAAGCTAGTACAGGATCGGCAAGAGGAGGACGAACCATAGGTACACCAACAAAATTTTGCATAGAGCCATAGGTACGCCTACAAAAATGTTCAACATGGCCCGTTGAATCAGAGCGAAATGCCATTTTTGAAGCAGAAATTTCTCCCATTAGGAGAGAGGAACAATGGTGAACATTGAAAGTTTTTATAATCACGAACCTGCATCAACTAATATTGGCAGTTAAATTCACTCGTCCCCTTGTAAATATACTTAATTTACCATGCTAACTGTAGGTAATTCTTGGCAATGAAATAAGGCCTCAAAGTAAAATTCAAACTCTAATTTTGATACTTAAAGGGGTATCAACTTCAATTATTTTTGGCTTTTACAAATATAATTAAAGAAAACTATGATATCAAACCGTAAAACAAATATTCAATAGCAATATATGATAATAAAAATCACCTTTTTAAAATGTCACCAAAACTCAAAAGAAAATCCATCATGTGCATCTTCAAAAAGGTGTGAACTGGCTTCGCATCCCCCCTGGGACCCACCCTTTTTGTTCGAATGATGCACATTTAGCTTGAAATGATTCAAAATTGAGAGATATACCAGATTTCAGCAAAATTGTTGTACTAGGTGGGATGTAAAAAAAGCAAAGAAAAAAATCTAACTTCCAATTAAAGAATGATCTATCTAATTTACACCAGAAGTGATTGCTGTCGGAAGACGAACCAGCAAGGACATGTTAACAGAAGAACTACCACCAGGATGATTTCAAAAGCCTAATTCATGGAATTCTAAAACTATTTGGATCTAAATTAAAAAGTTTGTTGTCTTTTAAATCTCTCCAAGTTTCCGAAAAACAAATTATATGATTTTTTGTAGAATTTTGTAAAACAGCCCATCTGAGTTTTTAATATTTAGAAATTTTAAATCTTTGAAACCATTAAATTCCAATGACAAATACGTAAAGAATCAAAGCTATTATTACTTAAAATCGATAACCTTTAACAATGACCATCTCGCCAAAGGTCCTATTTGTTTTGAGCACCATTAATAAAATTGTAATAATCTGAAAAACATCTAATTTTATAAGGACGAGCCCCAAAGTTTTTAGATTAATGCAACCATCAATAGTCCAAACGTGTTAAAGACTCAGACTACTGCTGTCATAATTAAACATTAAATACTAAAGGTTTTAATACCAACAGCTAAAGCTTCGACAATCTTGACTTCATTGGCCTCTTTCCTTTTCCTCATGACCTTTTCCTTGCTTTATGCAATATTAACATGACTATCATACTATCTTAACATGAATCAGTCTTACTCTATGATTTTGCATCGTACCAACTCGATGCAGGATGTTGATTTCTTCAGCTTTGATGTAGATCCCAATATACCAAGTTCAGGATCATAATTGAGCTTTTCCGGCTGTAGTGTTCCTACTGATCAAGGGGGGAAAATGCATTGTCTGCCTGGGCCTTGAAGTGTGTTGATTAGTTTCTAACAGAATCAATATTCATCTAAAAATCCATCCTGTTTATGTGTTATGTCTGCTACATCTTTCTTAACATTTTTCAGTTCTCCGTCTTTATGAGAGCAAATAGTATATCAGTGTTTCTTATATTGTTGAATGAAGAATTTCCATAATTTTCGAAATATCCTCCATTTTTTTAGAAATTTGATCTTTCTCGTTCTTTCCAGCAGCAGTAGAAGTTGCTCCCAGATTAGATACCACATCACCAGCCAACATCAACAAAAAGTAGAGTCAAAAACCAAGGATCCATGACAAATGTATGGGGAACTAGGTTTGAATGCATTTTCTAGGGCACTGAAATCTGCTGATCAAAAAGAGCTGAGGCAACCCTCACAAAAATGTGGGTGTGTCTTTATCGCAATTGCTGCAATTTTCTCTTGAAATCTTAACTTTTTCATACATTCCGATGCACATGAACACATTATTTGTTTCAAACTTGTGAGAAAGTTGGAAATTAACAACCACTACAATATAAATTTTAGAACCAATCATGTTATCTTATTTACAAATATCTAAATTTATAGTTGCCATATATGGGTGCACAGACTATTCCTTCATATAGCTAATGTATTTCTCACCGTGCCACAAAGATGCACAAACAATCGTAAAAAAAAGAAACAGAGCTTCTTACAAAATCCAAACGTTAAATTTGAGTAGGGATAATCATGCTCACTCTCACTATCTTCAACACATGTTGTACATTCATCACTTTCGGTGTCACTTTCATCCTCGCTTGCATCGGAATCTCAAAGGAGATGCTCTATTGATATTCTTAGCTCTAGAGGAAGGGCAATACTGGCAATATATTAAGAGCTATACAGTACAGGTGCACAGCCATATTTTAATGGAAATGGTGGAGTATCAGCCATGTAAAAGTGCAGCGAAACATATGCTTGATATGCAACCCACAGAGCCCTGAGAAATTGGATTCCTCTTTATCATTATTATTTTCATAAGGAGGCGGCCACCTTTTTTCTCTCCTTGAAAAGTCCGTTCCACCATTATTAACTCTCTTCTTGTGCTTTCTAGTTTTTAGTTAGTTCATGTTATTCGCGATTACGGTTATGTTGACTCATTGGTTATAAAACAATAAACCATTTTATCTTTCATCAAATAATGGCTTCAACAGGTTAGGGGCCGGGATGCGATTACTTTTTGATGAAGATGAGTGAAAATTCGAACTGTAGGAGGCAAAATTTTATGGCTACTTTCATACGTTGAAATTGAAAAACGAGTTGGAAAAGGAGGAGCCGGATGCTGATAAAAATACAGACATTTATGCAGAGTTTCTTCAGTTACTAGATTATAGAAGCTTGGCACTGATTATGAGAGATGCAGTGGACGATGGTAAAAATGCTCTAGAGATTCTTAGAGAACATTACATGGGTCAAGGGAAACCCAAAGTAATTGTATTGTATACAGAATTGACAACTCTGAAAAAGGGGACAGATGAAAGTATTACTGACTATTTAATTCATGCCGAGGCAGCAGCTGCAGCATTAAAAAATTCTGCAGAAACTATTGGAGACTCACTTCTCATTGCCATGATATTGAAAGATTTGCCATCAAATTTCATTACATTCAAAACTGTCAAAACCCAGAAAGATCAGCAGCCAACTTTTCAACAATTTAAGATATCTCTGCGTGCATTTGAAGATAATGAACACTCTTCAATGAAAACTGAAGCTGTCATGAAAATAGAAGCACAAAAAGGGCCTCATCAGGTCACCTGTTATTTATGTAAACAAGTGTTATATAAAGCCTATGAATGCAATAAGAATAAGAGATGGTGCAGCATATGCAAAAAATTAAACTCATGATACAGAAAGGTATGCAGAAAGAGAAAGGATACAGTAAACATTATTACAGAAGAAGATGTTGCAAATGTTAATTATTATTTCAAAATTGATGTAGATCCAAATGTGAATCTTGATAATAATAGGACCAACCTCTTGGTGGATTGTGGAGCAACAACACATATCATTAATGAGCTTTCAAAATTTACCTCTTTTGATGAAGAGTTTCATCCAAATGAACACTACATAGAGCTAGCTGATAGCTCTAGATCTAACAATGTTGCATTAAAGAAAGGAAATGCAAAAGTTTCCCTTCAAGATACACATGGGAAAGTTCAAGATATTGGATTAAGGAATTGCCTGTACATTCTAAGCTACAAGCAGAATATATTCTCAGTCCAAGCAGCTACGGAGAATGGAGCATCTGTGAAACTCTCAAGTAATTACGGTTTCTTAGCTGCAAGAGATGGTACACAATTTCCTATCAAGAAAAGAGGCCGATTATAAGATCCAAACAAGTGCAGATTAACACAAATAAGACAAGCCAAACACGATCTTGAGAATTATTTCCTAAGGCTAAAGTCCAACACAGTAGAAGCTACTGAAAATATTTGATCAGACTGTGCACCTTTTGGCAAGATAAAAAGGCTAAGGAGTGACAATGGAACAGATTTTACTTCCAAGAGTTTGGATCATTAATGACAGCTAATAATATACATCATGCGAAGTCTGCCCCATACTCACCACATCATAATGGGACAGCAGAGAGAACATGGAGAACATAATTTAAGATGGCCAGATGCCTGTTGCTGGAAGCCAAATTATCTAAAGATTTATGGACATATGCTGTGTAATCTGCAAGCTATATTCGAAACAGTTGCTACAATGACAGATTGAGCAAGACACCCTTTGAAACATTTACAAGCACCAAGCTCGATATCAAGAACATTAAAAATTTTTGGGACTTTATGTTATGCATATGTTCAGGACAAACAAAAGCTTGATCCAAGAGCAAAGAAAGGAACTTTTGTGGGCTATGACAAGTACAGTCCAGCTTATTTTGTTCACTTCAAGGAAAGTAGAAACATAAAACAAGTCCGATGTGTAACTTTTACAAATAAATTTGAAGACAAAGATGAAATTCCTAGAATGATCAGTGCTGATAATGATGACAGTGATCATAGCACAGTCAAACCTGTTACACAAAGAGAAGCACTAGAGGAGTGCAGCATTGAGCAAAATGAAATCAATCAGGAAAATGATGCTGCAACATCAAGTGAAAATTGAAGATATCCTCAAGAGGCAAAGAAAACAACCAGAGCATTTTAAGGATTATATAATTGAAGAGGATATGTATGATACCATAAACCTCAATATGGACATGAATAGCAGGGTCTCAGATACTCCAACAACATATGAAGATGCAAGATGAGTTTATACAATCAAAGAAGATCAAAATGAAAACACAATTTATAAAGCAAGGTATGTCGCAAAGGGATACAGCCGAGTACGTTGAAACCTATTCACCAACTACAAAGATGACATCATTAAGGATGTTAATGCAGTTGGCTGTGCAAAATGACTATACAGTTCATCAACTTGATGTGAAAAAAGCATATCTTAATGCGCTAATCAACTGTGACATTTATATAAAACAGGTGAAAGGCTATGAGGTTCTTGGTGAGAACAACAACTTGTATGCAAGTTAAACAAATCTTTGTATGGACTAAAAAAAAGTGGACGAAATTGGAATTTCTTGCTCAACAAGAACTTACTGATAGTGGGTTCAAGCTATACCTAACGGACCCATGCGTATATGTCAAACAAAATTAGAAAGACATCATTATACTGCTGGTATGGGTCGATGATATGCTACTAATTTCCAGCAATGCAATGCAATGCTAGATAATGAGAAGAAAGTACTATCACAGAAATTTACAATGAAGGATCTGGGACAAATGTGCCTCTACGCAAACCACAAACAAGCCTATCACTCAAAGCAATTGACAAGAATTCTCCAAAGTCACAGGTACTTGCAAATTTCTTAAGCTCAACAATATAATCTGAAATAGACTCATTTTCATGTTGATTCCTCTTGTAGAATCGAAAACGCTCTGCAATCACCAAAGTTTTTGCTTTAAAGTGAGCAGACAATGTAGCTTTCAGCTCATCATACTTCTTACTTGAAGGAACATCTGGAGTCATCAAATTTCTCAATAACGAATATGTTGAGGTCCAATTCCACTCAAAAAATACAGCCCTTTTCTTGGGTGCATCAGTATTATAATTTGCAATGAAAAACTGTTCCAGTCTTTCCACATAACAAGCCCAGTCCTCCTTCCCTTCACAGTAAGGACAAACCTGTCCTAGCACCTGTGCCATGCTAATGCCACGTCAGCAATTAAAAAAAAATGGGCCTTAGACGGCACAGTTTGTCTTCAACAGTCAACCCACTGAACTGGCCTAACCTGCGCTTACTGTTTAAACAAACAACCATGATCTTTAATAACATTCATCCCTGTATCCATTAAAACATGTGAGTATCTAAAACCATCCTCGTCGCCAATTGTTATATATAGAGACCAAAAACGAAGCAACAGGCTCAAGTCGCGCTAACATTACAACTTACACAAAAGATCCAAAGCGAGGCTAATTCATTACACCCCCTAAATAAACTTTCTTAGCAGCCCCTAGGCAGCAAGTTTAACAATAAAGTCATCTAATTATTTTATACTTTATCTGCCTATGTGTTAGTAATCATGTTGTGGTTTTTCTCTGTTCTTGGATTTTAATATCTACCCTCATCAATATCTACCCCCTAAATAAATTTTCCTAGCAGCCCACAGGCAGCAAATATACCAATAAAAGTCATCTCATCAATATAAACTATATCTGGCCATATGTTAGTTATAACGTGGTGGTTATCCTCCCTATTCTTATTTTAAGAGATTACTCGTCTGTTGGTAGTTTCTAATGTCATCAATATGTATCCCTAAATACATTTTCTTAGCAGCCCAAAAGCAGCAAAAATATCAAAAAAAGTCATCTTATTATTGTATACTATATCTGTCTATATGTTAATTATAATTTTGTGGTTACCCTCCTTATTCTTGGATTTAGAGAGTTTACGGGTCTGTTGGTAGTTTCTGCTTTCATCAATATTTACCCCCTAAATATATTTTCCTAGCAGCCCCCAAGCAGCAAATATAGCAATAAAGTCAACTTTTCAATATAAACTATGTCTGGCTATATGTTAGTCATAACTTAGTGGTTTTCTCTCTTTCCTTGGATTTTAAGAAATTACTCAACTGTTCGTAGTTTCTGCTTTTAGCAATATGTACCCCCTGAGGAAACAAAGGCTCGTAGCGCTAAAACTGATTAGAAATATGATTGGAAACAAACTCCCAAACTAGTGTTCTTTTTTGATTTCAATCTGTTAAATTATCTCTACCTTATATGTCCTGCATTACTCACTTTCCAACTTTAAGATGTTTTTCTTTATCTTTTGGACCATTGTCATTTCGTCAATTTCGTCATTCTATTCATTATTTCTTTTGATGTTTTTATCATTCTTGAATAAATCTTGGAAAAAATAATTCATAATGTCTAATAAGGTATTCTTAACTTTATATTAATAACATTATTTTGTATCTTGAATAAACTAGCTATGCTTTAAAACTGATAGCAGAAGAAAAGTAGCATTAGCTTGATTTCTTTGCAGGCTTTATCTTTATCACTTGTATTTTGAGTTGAACCTCCCATATTCTTTAGCTGAGGCACATAATCAATGTTCCTTGACTTTTGTTTGCACTTTATTTACCTAGTGATGTGAAATATTTATTTTCTAGCTATACATTCAGTTTTTTTAATGGCAAGCAATACATTAAAACAAGATAATGATGGACATGGTATGTTGACATATTTCTCATAAAAATTCTTTGCTTAATGCCAAAGGAAGAAAATAATTAGTTAATTAGTATCAATGGTTGCTGGTATTGTCCACTAGTCCAGTAGTGCAAACAAGTAATAACATTTTAGCGATCATACACAAATATTTTGTGCCACAGACCTACCATTATTTTTCAAAATATTATTTCCTACTTTTTTACAATGAAGGTTTTATTGCACGATTATAAAATTTCCTTTGCCACCCCTTTCTCCCTGGCCATTTTTATATTGTATATTGTTGGTGTTAGTGAAGGGAAGAAGCAGAAAGAAGCGCCCACAAGATGAAATTTTGGCAGACCATGAGGAGTTGCTGGAGAAGAGGAAGCCATCACATGTAAAAAATCTCACACAAAGGTGTCCTCTGATGATCCATTAACTGGCAGACGTTACTACCACAATCAGAGAAAGGGAAAAGAAGAAAAGCGAATAATAAAAAAATGCAGCTTATTCTGTTTCATTCATCGAAATCTGTTTCATAACTAAGAATAGGCATTATAGTATGGTCAATAAAATAAAGAAAAAGTCTTGGCTGAAAACTGCCCCATTCTCTTCTTTTTGACAAGAGAGAAAAATAGGACTTTTGTGCCTTTTATTTTATTTTTTTCTACATGCTCAACGAAAGAACCATTAGATTTGAAAGTAACACCTAGGTATTTATATGTTTCACATTCTTGAACCTCGTTGTCCCCAAGCTTCCATATTACCTTATTTGTTGGTTTTTTACGAGGTTTACGTTTATTTTTCCTTAAAACCATCATTTTTGTTTTACCTAAAATAACCTTCATTTTAACTGAATTTACAAATTTGTTAAGCAAGTTAAGTTGCAATTTCATATCTTTGGGATCGTTTGTTACAAGGACAAGATCATCGGCGTACAATAATGCGTATATTTTCTCATCACCTATCTTTACTCCTAATGAAGACTCGCTAATTTTGTTATCTAAATTATTTAAAAACATTGCAAAATGGGGGCTTAGTAAATGCCCTTGTCTAACACCCGGCGAACAGTAAAAAAGATCAGTTAAATCCTCATCACCCCTAACACAAGATTTAATTTTACTATACAAAGACGATATTATATTTAAAAAATTACCTTTTAATGCCATAAGTTAATAGTGTATTAATTAAATCAGCATGAGCAACAGAATCAAAGGCTTTGCTAAAATCAACAAAACACAAATATAATGCACCTTTGTTGACTTCAAAAGTACGCTCTATTATAGCCCAAAGTGTGAAGATGTGGTCTGAAGTTTGATACCCCTTTCTGTATGCTATTTGATTTTCACAAAGAATCTGACTGTTGGGAATAGTTTTCTGCAATCTTTGTAGCAGAGTGCAAATAAAAAGTTTTCCAAAAATACTGAGTAGCGTTATCCCTCTATAATTATCAAGGTTGGATTAATCTCCACCCTTGAAAAGCAGAACAATAATCCCTATAGCCCATTCCTTGGGAAAGTCACCACTTTGAAGTATTCTATTAAACAAGTGAACAAAAACAAGAAAGAATTTATCATTAAGATTTTCTATCAATTCATCACTGATCATATCAAGACCAGGTGCTTTGCCAGATTTAAGGTTACTGATCATATTTTTAACTTCCTCTATCGTGATAGGGCAATTAAGCTCAGTGTCAATTAAGCTCAGTGTCAATTTCATTGAGGATTGAAATATCCAACGAAGTTTAATACTGATCAACTTTCTGATTGTCTCTAGACTGACCAGGATCAGTTTGTAATAAATTATTAAAATAATCAAATAGTAGAATGTTTGAGAAACCCAAATTAGCCTTTTTCTTAACTTTATTAAAATTTTTCCAGAAGGTTTTGGTGGATTCCAATTTGAGAGACCAAAGTTGTTCTTTTTGAATATCAAGATATAATTTACGTTTTGTCCTGAGGAGCGTTATGCTACCAATGTTGCATCTTTCTGACTTTCTGACTTTAAAACATGCTTGTATTTCAATAACAAGAGTACACTTCTATAATGAAGTCAGATGTGGGTTCAAATCCCACCGAGCAACGAATATGTTAACTATTCTGCTGTTTTCTTGATTTATTTGCTAGTCGTGTATGGTATGAAGTATAAAAAGTAGATGTATTTGGCGTATCTCTATATTTTTCACTCTTGTCATCCTGCTTGTTGTATTATAGATTCTGTTTGGCGGCCTTTGGTCTAATAGATCAGGATTTACAGCTGGGGAAGAAGATGAGTTGGCGCTACAACAAAGCATATGCTGCCAGATAGCCAGAGGGTAAGTTTTTGTATAATCAACTCACCTGCGTAAAGAAAAAAAAAAGTTTTGTCTGACTGTGTCAAGAAAAAATATAATGCCAGCTGATTAAATCTGTCCTTTTGAAATTCCTCGGGAGGTTATGTTTGCTGTAATGTTGAGACTAATTTTTGTTTTCAGGAAGAAGTGAGGTTATCACTGAGCATTTCATGGAATAAAGGAAAAATTCTGAAAAATTATTAAAAAAGCACCCAAACATTTTGATGCTTAAGCTCATTTGATGCTTCAAATTTTGATGCTTCAACCTCAGCCAGATGTTTTAACAAGTTCTAGATTTGGCTTTATAACATGTTAAATAGAATTAAACCAAATAGATAAGCTATTCAATGTCTGACTTAATTTTATGCAGATTTTTCTGGTGGATTTTTGGGTTAATTGATAGCAGCATGACTTCAAAAAGATTGTATATTTAGAATATTAAATCAAAAGCCAAGTTGATCAGATTTACCATTAAATGCATTCATACACACTAGATAAAAAGTTGCCTTTTCTTGAATGAATTACTTAGATCCCTTGGACATACCAGCTATAGTTTTGACATATTTTTCATTATCATTGAGTAAAATATATGTAATCATTATTATGTTCATTCATGTTTTTGTCAACAATTTGTTTTTTTTGTAGTGTAAATCTATAATTGCACCTACCAAACTATGTTCATCAATTGGTCCACGTCCTTCTAACATTCCTCTCACCCATAATTGGATAGGAGACTGAAAATGCTCAGTTGATTATGGAGTATTGTTGAATCCATATGTGAATATTTCCAATGACTTGTTTATTCTTGGTAAGAATGTGAATTCAAGTGCAAAAAGGTGAATTTCATTATCTGCATCCAAGATTCCACATTCCTCCATTGAAGAAAATAAGTTGTAAAAGATGTAAGTGCAACCCACATACACATCACGCAACAGACGCTCAATTCGTTGGCTGCGGACACTGTGCCCAGTTATGTGGCTTCCATGATTAGGACCTCTGGCTGGGTGGTTTAACATGAACCGAGCCACATCAACATTTTCCAAACCTTTATCAGTGCAAACCTTAGATGGCAAACCATATTGGTTAACTGCGGCTTGGAATGATTGAAAAACAGTTGCTGTTTTGTTGTTGGTGCTGCATTTGAGGAAGACCAGTAATCTAGTGTGCCCATCAATACCTCCATGTATAACAAACCTCCATCTGCAAAGAAATGAAAAATCAATTTTAAACATAATTGATCTAACCATTTAAATGCTTTCAAGTAATAAATGAAGAGACATCTACCTGATGAATTAATGATTCCAATCAAACGCCATAATGCAAAAGGTCCTCTGACAGTATATTTCCTTCTCTGCAAAAGATTCAGTTCCAGCGAAAGTAGCATTATGCCTTCAGGACAAACCCATCTAAATGAATCTTGTACCCTGTCTCTCTGTTAAGTCAAACCTTTGGCTCTCAACAGACCTGTCATGCGCATATATCCAGCATTGGGAAAACTTATAAGTACATCACTAACGATAAAATCAAGTGCAGCATCTTCTATATCACTGTATTTTTGCTGTATAGAAAGTCCAAACTCAGCAAGTCGCCTCTCAATTGTCCTCTTGCTTGTACCTAACAATGTCGCTATTAATTCTACCTTGAATCCAGTCCCTATGAAGGCTTCTAAATGTTCCTTGCTAACATCATATTGGCCATCAACATGTAATACTTCTTCGTTTCGAAAAACAAAATTTTGCAGAAAATCCAGCCTGAAATGCACAGAGTCGGCATAATTTTCATCTAAAAAACAACCTTGCTCACATTCACGTATCAATTGTACAGTTCTTTCTCGAAGGATTGCAATAATTCTTCTCCTTGCATCTCCTCCATCCCCAGATTCGGCCATTATTGCAATTTGATTCAATAAATTTCGGCCAGACGTCAGAAGTTTATATTTCGCAGGAAAATTTCAATACGAGGCTTTAGAAAAGAGGCTTCAAACACAGACTGAAACTTAGCACACATTTGCACACACTGAAATTTTGCAAACTCAGAAACATATATATATTGCATGAACTGAAATTTAGCACACAATGAAATTTAAAGACAAGCTGAAATTTAATGAATTTAGTCCAAACTGAAAATTAGATAGACTGAACGAAATTCAGCACTCGATGAAATTTGGCACACACTGAAACATAGTACCCCATGTCAATAGTAGTTACACAATGAAACATAGCACACAAAGGCAAACATTTCAACTTTGAAAAAAAAAATTGGTTGTACTGCAAATTGGAAGCAACGTGAATTTCAGGGTCTACCACTAGAAATAGATATTGTAATACAAATTTAAAGAATACATTGTTGGCGGATATAGCATGGCATAGCTAGAGGAAGGAGTATTTACTAGTTAAAATTCCCCTCAAGCTGTCTGTGATGAAGCCACTACAAGCAAGGTGGCTTCTTGGATTGTACGATTACATGCTCAATTCTGGTGATATGATTCGAAAGGTATTTAAAATGGGCGGAATTCATGACGCTATAGAACTTGATTTAGAACCAGAAGACCCATTTGCAGACTAGAATATGTAAATAAATACGAGCACGTAGCTATACGTATTACCAACAAGTGACAAATGTTAATAATCTAAACAAGAAAATCAGTGACTTTCTTTCCTCTTCTATTTTATAAAATTTGATCTCGTCGGAGCGGACTTTGTTAGAGACAAGTTTTGGCTCCTCCCCAAACTTTATAAATATGTTTAGTTTCAACAAATCAATAACCTGGCGTTGTTTTGCTTAGATGATTCGAAATATTAGTCAACATTTTGTCCGAAAATTAATTTGTCCGAAATTCCAAAATAAGTCCGAAAATATTTTCGCCGAAGTTTATTGTCCGAAATTTTATTGGCCAAAAATTATTGCACTTAATGTAGTTTAGAGAAATTTGTTTGTCAGAGATGAAGAAAAACTGTAGTCCTGCTATTTTAGATAATGTGAAGAGTTCATGGGGAGTTAGGATTTGGTTGTCAACAGGTGCCTGAAGACTTGCCCTAGCAGCTAGCCTTTTAGCTGTCCCACCAATCCCGTTACAAGGGCTTTTTCCATGGCTTGTAGCATAAAAGGGCCACTGAACATCCACTCCCAAATCTTTAATATGGTACCTAAGGTTCTAAAAATTCTTGTAGTTCTTGTATTGGCGAGATGCACCGTCACTGTAGTAAATACATTTGGAAACAGAAGGGAGTGTTTTTTTTCACAAAATCAAGAACAGTGTAAAAAAAGCAATGAACAGAATTAGTGTCATGCCTCAGACTGTCAGAAATGACACAAATACTGCTACATTCAAGAGTATCCCCTGTTTGTAATCAAACCATTTGACGATTGTGACAATAATGTGGTCGTAGAACCAGTAGCTATTGAAGAATCCGATGTCATTAAATTAAAGGTCAACGGACCCCAATCACAATAATACATTTATAGGGTAAATCGATGATTTTCTTTACGATCATGAACTTTTT
>JAACYV020075563.1:0-11564 GCA_009936425.2 Chrysaora fuscescens
TGATCTATGGTGTTGTTTTACTGCAATCACTCTGTCGTTGTTTGGCGGCATGGAATCGGTTGTTGCTTTACTGCATGGTCTCTGTTGTTGTTTTTCTGAAAGCACTCTGTTGTAGTTTGGTGGCATGGAATCGGTTGTTGCTTCACTGCATGATCTCTGTTGTTGCTTTGCTGCATGATCTATGTTGTTGTTTTACTGCCATCACTCTGTCGTTGTAAGGCGGCATGGAATCGGTTGTTGCTTTACTGCAAGGGTTCTGTTGCTATCTACTGGAAAAACACACTGTTCTTTTCATTCCTATATAACGTATCATTTCATAAATGTAAATGTATTCACAATATTATAGCAAGATGCCTTTAAATGAATTTAATCTCGTAATTTCGTGTTTCTTATACCTAATTTTGTGCGATATTTTGAAATTGCCAGTCTTTCTTTGGATCACTTGAAAATTCATTTAATCTCAAAATATCCCGCTTTGATATTGTACAAATATTTATATTCTATGAAAGTTGTACCACATCCTGCAAAAGTTTTATTTCTACATCTCATTTCTAGTTTAAAGCGACTAGCGATCTCATAAGTGAACAGTCTCGTAAGGCGTGCGCTATAAAACTGGTTCCCATACAGGTACTGTAAGGCTGTCAGTAGCAATCTTGTGCCATCTTCCATATCTCCTGTACCGCAGTGAAATTGCTTATGTAATAAATTGTTTGAGTCTAGTGTCGTAGCCATTGTGCTTCATGCCGTAAGGAACGGGACAATTTTAAACGATCAAACTATTTACACGTCACTACGACAGCGCAGTCATGGTTGCAGCTGTTTGTGGCACTGAGAGAAGTTGTTTCCATTTCAGTTGAAATGGCTGAGGCATGCCGGCAGCCATTATGTAGAGAGCAAAGATGGGTCTGGGCTCCACATAAACCTGATAGGAAAAGGCATACTTAAAATGACAACAGGTCATGCTTTTTATTACATCACTTCGTTGATGAATTTCATTGTTTGTCCTGCATTAATCAGATGTGATATAGAGAGTGTTATCACTCCCCCCTCATCAAGACGTAATTAACTAGCTCATAAGCCCTGTTACACTTGGATTAAACTAACCCGACTCTTGAGGTCGAGCCTAGGTTGGTTCCCTATTGACACATGCCAATGTTGTCACTGATTGAGCTCAAGTGTGCGCCAATTCCACCATCCATCATTTTATGAAGAAGCCTCGTTCAACCTTGCATTTCTCGTTTCTAGCAATAAAATACAAATAAATCTAGAAGCTAGTTAAGAAGTAGATGCACATTCTCTTCTTTTCAACATACGATCACAATAACCATAAACATTTTCAACATCAAAACTTGTAAACTGTAAAAAGTCTTTATCTACGTCTGCCATCTTTGCCTGCATACGTTTTTTAAAAATATGCATACACATGCATACCTTTAACTAACCAGGGTTCAAACTTGGTGTGTCTACACTGTGAAGTTAACAAAAATTAATGGAACAGAACAGGGTTCACCCTGGGTTAGGGTTAGTGTAACATAGGGTGGGCGAGCCTAGGTTAATATAGACAGTGTAGAAAGGGTAATTTTTTTGCAAATAAAGGCATACTGTATAGGCCGACATCGCTCCTTATCTTCCCACAATTATAACCTGTTTATTTCTTGAAGTTGCTTGATTAATTAGCTAGTTAGTCAACATAAAATACAAGATACATTATATCGCTAAATGATAAATACTTGAATATCAAAATACTTGAACACATATAACTAATAAATAGCTCAATACTATTGGTTAATTAAAATTACAAACAAAGCTATACTAAGACAAATACAAGATACTTTTATAAACACTTAACCATTTTAAGTAAGGTTCACTGGGAGGGAATTTATTAAAGTAATTTTTTAGAGTATCAAGATTTTCCAGGTACATTTTGCACAAAAATATTCCTTTGTTTTAAAAATTTCTTTAGAAATTTGCTACGGCCTTCAAGTGTATGGTAAGAGATAGATGAAGTGAATATTCATTCCTTTGTTTTGCAGTAGAACCGTTTTGAGTGAAAAGTCCTATTTCCCGAGATACTGGAATTCTGCTTTCTTGGGTGGTGTTCCAAGTGAGGATTGTGAACTGATTGATATGGACTGCAGTTCAGATGAGTTTCGAAATGTATTCTTTGATTTCGCACGATCGATGCAGCATTGTACAGTTCAATGGATCAAAGCAGTACAAAACCCCCGTCTTTGGATGACATATGCTATGTAAGTGAGCGATTATTGTGCTTATTACCTTATTCAATACTAAATTGGCCAATCAGATCAACCCCACAAAGCAAAAAATATTGAACCAAAGCCTAACACTAAGATTGATCATGCCAGTTGCTCCTTTGCAGAAATACACTGAAATTAAATTTATGCTAAGCAGAAATTGTGATAAACTTTCCCTGCCTACTTTTAATAATTATACGAAATAAATGTATGAACTATTTACATCTCGTACGCTCGTTTCGCTTCTATGGCCTTGCGCAAGGGAGCTTTGATTTTAGCTCCGTTGACCCCCTAAATTCTTGATCTGTCACTTCAACTACCTCCTTTTGGGTTTGTATCTTTTCTTTTTCTATCTTGAACTCACATGCTTGCTGAGCTAGAAGAGTGTTTCCAACGTGACTATCTTCTATTATACGATTTGCCACAAATACGTGACTTTGCTTTCCAACAACTTTTGACGCTTCGTTACCTCTGGTTTACTGTTTGATTTAGGAAAAGAGAAGAATTGAAGCAAATGAAACCAAGTTGTGTAGAAGAAATGCATCTTTATCGCAGAGCTAATTCGACAAATGCAGAAAAAATATGCATCAATGGATTCGGCTATGATCTATTCGACCCCCGCAGTGCGACCGAGCTGAAAGTAACGTCGTGTTTTGCAAAGGAGGCTGTATACGCAAACTTAGGCAACACAGCAAACCAAAATGGCAGCTACTATATATTTCTTTGCAGAGTCCTTGTCACCCCAGGCTGCACAAGGACACAAGAGGAAAAAATATCGTTCTTAAAAATGAAAGAAAAAAGTAAATTTGAAGATCCTTCAATTTTTTATGGTCTTGATTATGATAATGTATACCCGGAGTTCTTGATTATGTTCACATTGTAAGATTTCAATGAAAAGTTGCACCCTTAACTCACGGTATGTAACTTTATGTTTGCAATAAGAGTTTGACAATATTTTGAAAAGCTTTCATCAAAATTATTCATCCGATTCAAAGTACCACTTAATCTTATTGTTTAAAAGTCTACTTGCTTAAAAGAGCTTAGCAATAAAAAAATGATATGTGAAGGATGAAGTTGACGAAGTCCTACTAGGGCTGCTTTAAGTCATAGAACTAGGAACAGAGCAGCCTTAAGCAAAACATTCTGTCTCGATCACAATTTCAATGCCACATTTCATTATTATGTTCCAAGGCCTTCTATTGATCTAGTGTGAGGCTAGTTCAACTCCTGCTTCCTGTTTTATTGTGCAATAAAATCCTATGAAAATTTCTGTAACTTATACTGTTGTCTGTAGGTCTCTGTAACACTATATGGATCTCTATAATTCTATACCGATATTGTTATCCTTTTACCGATGTCTGTGACTTAATACCGTTGTCTCTATCTTTGTACCGACATCTATAGCTATCCTTCTATCCACGTCTGGCTTTGATACCGATGTCTGTAGCTTTATACTGATATCAGTTACTCTTCACTGATGTCTGTATCTTTATATCCACGTCTGTGCTTTGATACCGATGTCTGTAGCTCTTTATGTATCTCTATAATTCTATACCGATGTTGTTTTCCTTTTACCGATGTCTGTGACTTAATACCGTTGTCTCTTGCTCTGTACCGATATCTGTATCTTCGCAGCTTCCGTGTCTTTATCTCTGTACCCATATCTTTAACCATGTTTTCGGTAGACCAATTATGCTATCGGTTTCTTTTATCACATTTTTGTAGAAGCAAACTTATTATATGGCTAGAAGAGACTGTTCTGAAAATATACTGAGTAAATACTTAATCTTCAACAATTAGAATTCAATATTTTAGTTATCATGCATTTGCAACCTAAATGCTTGTTCACAAGAAAGAAGAAATGACTTTTAGCTCTGATTTTTCACCAACCAAGCTTATAACAAGTAACTTAGTTAATCTGATATTTATCCCATTGCTACACTTTTCTAAACGTTACAGATCATTGCCTGGGGCATTTTAAGAAAAGCACTTTGTGAAGAATCAATTTAGTAGGCTTATTTGTTTGAAAACATTGATCTACTATAGTTTTGATATCTACCTTCTTCACAAAGTGCGCAACTTTCCTGAATTATGGCAAGAGCATAGAAGAAAGAAAGTCACTTGCTCAGTATAAATCATCTGTACATTCAACCTTTACAAAAAACAACAATATGTGGCACGATGACAATTTTCATTGAAGCAAAATAGACAATTCATATGAAGGCCAGTTTACACGATGCAATTTCAGCACCAGTGCAGAAAGACTGCCTTTCATTAGCAAAAATAAGCAAAAAATTCATCCTATATTTTCAAAATCTGTCCCATATTTCCCCACTCCATGCTTTTTGCTAAGTAGGATTTCGATTATGGAAATATTTTGTTCTTGTCTCACCTTGGAGACACCATAGCTACTATACACGCCATTTTTGGATATAAGAAACCGAAGTCAAGAATCTCTTGTAGTAAAAGTTTGTAGTCGAAGCAAGTTAAGAATATTTGTAGTGCTTCCAGACTAACAAAGATAGAATGGAAATATATTGTTTGAAGTCAAATAGCAATGACGCTGGCTTTGTTGCTTAGCTTAAGAGAGTTTTTTTTATAAATGAGTTGCTTTTTAAAACTATGAGTACGATGCATGCTGTTTAACACACATTGATTGATTGTCGGTCCAGGGGTGTTTCGTGGTATTTTCATCAATGACGTAAAAAAGAAAATTGTTATATTCAAATTTCATGATTCATTCGTAAATAACTATATTTTCATTAGCTACGTGAAAAGAAATGTTTGTGGTTAAAACTATCGTTTTTAAGTCTCTTGATATCTATCTAATTAAATAGACTTGAGAGGGCTGATATTTAAACAACTACCAAACAAGCAACTCAAACAACTTTTGAACATTTTGTGACGAAATGGATAGTGAAAAATTGTGGAAAAAGGAACACCTAAAAATAAAACAGCAAGAACGACGAGGCCAGAAAAAAAAAGTTGGACAGAAGCCAACTTTATTCGGGCAATTTTTTCAGTAAGAAGAATAGTTTTTATGGAAGTAGCAACAACTCAAGACGGCTAGAACTGCATTTTACTACAAAGCAAAATTAACACAGAAAACAAAATCGACATGAATACATTTTGGAATTTTTGGTGGGAAACCTTTGCCCATCGAGTTATGTTAGGCAATGTCTTTCATTAATTACCAGCATTCTATCAGATCGTGTTCAACGGTGCGTAACTTGTCCCATAACTTTGGAGGGGTGAAAATGATTTTGCCCCGCAAAATTCAGTGATGCCCTGCAGACCTCAAAGCAAACGTTTGTCTATAAGTTGCTAGTAAAGGATGGGGTCTGATACGCTCTTCACACTTGGGAGACCGCCTTGAGCTTATGTGCGATATTGCAGCTTCTCGGGAAGGGTTTAGGCTTTTTGACTTCCAGCCAAGCAGTGAAAATATCTAATTCAGCGATGAGGACTTCTGCTTCAATTCCATGAAAATAACTTGCAAATATCTGCAACTGTTTTTTGGCCTGGCTTCTTCATTGAAGGCTGCCAACCATCTGACAGAGGCCTTATATTATCAAGGCAAGCTTGAATGCAGTTTGTATTGAATAAAGTGGAAGAAAAGGAAGTTTAACCAAAATATGATATATCTATTTCAATTTCCACAGGTTGTGTCTGAAAGAGGGCAAGCTCCCTTCCACGTTTTATCTTAAAATTCTTTCTTTGCGCCCTGCAAAATCTCCAATTGCCCTGTAAAATCCATTATTTATGAGAGTGGAGGGGTGTCATCTCCTACGCCCCCCATTTTCGTCCCCCCGTGTCTATCTTCAACAATCCCTTCGTTATAATGCTCTGCTGAGCATTTATTTAGTGTGGTCTAAGTTACCATAATGAACATTGAGAAAAAGTATTGCAATCAATTGCTCGAGTATAGTGTGGAGAAGATAATTGATGTTTTGAGAAGAAGAACAATTGGAACTCTTAGTTTTTTAAAGCTAACTTGTAGAAATATAAGCTATAATTACTGTGGCCCCCAATAGGTTTTTCGTGAAGCTGGATCGGACCATTTTTGGACCGTGAAAACGTAAGTCGGCAAATGTTGAAGTGGCTTTTGGACTAACCAATTGTGCATTAGTAAAAGCCATCTGACTGTATTAACAACAACTGCAAATGAGGTTTGGCTCAATCTTTTTAATGTGATATTTTAACTTCAAACCACTACTGGCTGGAATGCCTTAAATTGGTCTCATGGGTAATTTGCTGTGCAAAACATCTCAGAATGTTTACCGCCCCCCTAAATTTAAAGTCCTCCTCTGCCGATGTAGCCAAGTCATTTTCTATTTTAAAATATCGAATTTTGCTTGCTATCTGACTCCACAAAAGAAACAAAAGATCACAGGGCGGAAGTTTGCTGTATTTACTCGCGCCAGTCCCCACAAGACCTCTAGAGATACAGTTTTCTAAGTGGTCTACACAAAAAGGCGGGAAGTTGAAATTTGTGTAGCAGCAGAAAATGGCGTCAGCAAATGCCAAAGTATTTATTTCGTTGAGAATGAATCAAATAAGCTTAAAGATATTCAAAGAAAGAAGATGGACATATCACAGAGTTTTGATAGCATAGGGTTTGGTTAGTTACATTTTTTTTTTAGGTCCACCTAGGCCTAAACTAGATTTAGTTTAGATACAAATCAGAAACTAAATGGGCCTATGTCAAAGATCCTAGTATAAAGTCAATGTATTTAATAATTATTAAATTCAGGATGGTTTTCGTCTCTTGTTCACAGAATCAAAAAAATTAACGACCGACTCCCTTCTTTCTGGAGAAGACAGCTGTTCCAGTGATGAAGAAATCAGCAAGGTAGTTTTAGGAATTTTAATGACTAAATTTCTCTTTTCTTTACCACCTTAACATAAGTTTTAAAAAAATACAGCTTAGCCTGTCGTGTGCTCTAAATCTCTAGTTGACATTCCTAAGCATTTTTTTTTAATGTAAAGAGGTACGCCACGCAACCAGTAAATATGAAATTTATACCACGAACACGAAATACGGATTAAAATTTTAAGATTTACAATTTATCATTTTCAATGAAAATTTTGGACTAAGCAAAATCTCAAGGAGAAGGGTTTACTTGCCAATGTATATTGTATTCATTTGGTTAAGTTGATTCAAAGACACATACCAATATAAAGGCCTTACACTGCTTTGATTTTATGTCAGAAGACACTGAGCCCAGTCTGCAGAGTTGGGCAAGCGCACACTCGAGCTAATTATCGTCATTTCAAGATGCACACTTAAAACTGGGGCGTGGTCAGCATGAATGTTGCCTTAAAGGGCGTGGCATAACTGTTTTATTTAAATAATAAAGAGTGCACAGACATATGCCGATTTGGGACATGGATGGTTTAAATACTATTTGCTTTGCAAACTGCTGACTCAATTTTCAGTAAACAAAAATGCAAAAATATAAAACAAAGACTAGAAAAATTGTGTGCACACTTGAAGTGCACTCAAAATTAAAAGTGCACACTTGCACACTTGAAATTTTCCCTGTGCACACTCAAAATCTCGTTGGAAAAGGCCATACTCTTCAGACTGGGAAAATGCTGTGACATTTATCATGAAACAGACCAAAGAACATACAACTAACAAAACTTAAACATTGATCATAAGTGGAAGTGATCTTTTTACAGCACAAACAACGTAGTTACCTTAACCAAGTTAATACATTACTGTATATAAATTCATTACATAGTACATTACATTACTGTATATAAATTCATTACATAGTACATTACATTACTGTATATATATTCTATAGCAAGCCTGTAATTAACATATAAGAAATTCTACAGCTGAGGTAGAGCTTCAGTCCAGAATACTGAATTGGATTGAGGAGTAGAATTGAACTCAAAAATTACTGCCTTGAAGATCAGTCCCAGCATTAAATTATCAACTTTATTCAAAATCAATGATATGTAATAAATTAGCAAATAGAGCTGATATTTTTTGTGTTTTAGGTGCAAGAGAACAAAAGTGTAAAGAAAAAGCAAGTGAGAATTTGTGACAGTGAAGAAGATGAAGACAGCTGCTGCCAACAAAAAGATGATTGGTGCAAATTTTCAAGAAGCCCTTCACACTCTCGCTGGGTGCAATGTGATAATGCTAAATGCCAAAAATGGAGAAAAGTTGATTATTCCAATGATCTGGAAGAATTTGTAGGTGTAAAATGGGTTTGTGCATTGAACAAAGGTTAGGTTTGCTTTTTACTCATTTTAATTTCCTTTATGAAAAATCAAGGGGTACGTAATTTAAAGCCCTGTAAAAACGGCTTTTCTTTTTTGTTCAATGATTTATAGCAGCTATTAGCAATAATGCTCAAGTGCACAGGCATGCTAAACATGGAGTAATTTTGATTATGATCGAGTATGATTCTTCCAATTAAGTTATTGTGACTTATGTCTTGTGCTCTGTTGATGACTTTTTGAATATTTTGAAGGTGAATTGCCTAAAAAGAAATACCAATTCAGTTGGAATTGTCATGTAGAGAAAGGATATCATAGCATGGGGGTCTGTCTGGGTCATAGTTCCAAGAGTATTATATTATTATTCCCATGGTATTATATTCTTTTTGAATGTGTGATTGTGAAATCACTTGTTGACTTGCAGATGAGGGTAAAAGCACTTGTGAAGCATCCCAGGAAAGTATTCCCTCTGAAAACGAGGAGTCTTGCTACACAACCCACACACCAGGTAGCCTCTTGTGGGGCAAGGTGAATGGATATCCATGGTATTTTTCTGTTATAGTTTGTTTTTAGTTGTTTTTCTCCAACCTGCTGATTTTCAAATAATATGTGATGTGGTTTATTTATTTCCATACCTATAAAAATCAGATGATAAACTTCTGCAATCAACAAAGAATCAATGCTTTTAAAATTAAAATCGTTTTTTTTAGCAATGATTGTTTAGGTAGATTGTAGGACTGAGATCCTGCTGTCTCAACCATAACCTTAGTCTTTTTTGTTGCTTGTGGTTGTCAATACTATAATACCTTTAATCTTCATTTAAAAGGCTCATTTGTATGCTTAATGATTATAAAACCAACTCTAAATCTCTAGATATGCATTTTGGCACAAACCAAAATATCTGAACACAATTTCTTCTTTTTTCAATATATTTACACTCTCCATTTTACTATAATAAAATTTATTGTTTTGTTTTGTTGTTGTTATAATATTTATTCCTTATTTCTCTCTTAGGTGGCCATGTATTGTTGAAAAGGATCCTGATTTTGATGCTTTCTATTGGAATTATCCAACAAAGTCATTGGGAGGATTTAAAACGGTACGCCATTTCCAATAGATTCTTAAATGGTTCATTCATTGCTTGTTTCATTTACAAATCCAAATATTCCACTCATTTTCATCATAGCAAATAGAAAATACAATAGAAAATAGAGTTTTTCTATTGACTATATTTTCATCTATCCATTTAATTGCTCCCTTCTACCTTGTTTCTGTACATTTGATCTGTTAGAAATTGCACTATTTTTGTTATAGACCATCCATGTTACCTTTCTGGGCAAAGACGTCTCAAGGGCTTGGCTTTATACACATTTGCTCCGCCCATTCAATGGAGACGAGAAAGTTAAAGATATGGGATCAGTGAGCACCAAGTCTTTTCGCTTTGTTGTGCTAATACTAATTAATTTGCTAATTTTTTGTGCGAAACGTTTGTAATTTGATTACATATGTTTTAAGTGAGGAACGGCCCCATTTAAAATCTGGTTCGTGTCAAACAACGATCTTTAGAAACAGTACGAAAATAAGTCGTGG
Source organism: Chrysaora fuscescens (assembly GCA_009936425.2). NCBI lineage: Eukaryota > Metazoa > Cnidaria > Scyphozoa > Semaeostomeae > Pelagiidae > Chrysaora > Chrysaora fuscescens. The sequence continues at coordinate 10,083 of JAACYV020075563.1, forward strand.
AGCTCAACGCTTTTCAGCATCAATGCAAACAGACAAGGTTAACCATAGACTTATTACATGAGTCCAAGTTTAAGTATTACCACCTTAATCGAACTCAATAGGTACTGACCAAGATAGATTTGCGGTTATTTGCAAAGGACAAGTCTCGGCTTACAAATCTAATTTCCTTTATGAATTCGAGTTAAATCCCTAAAAGATGTAAAACAATCCTTCTGCTTTTTAAACTTTTCACAAAAATATTGTTTGCCCTGTGATTATTTCTTGACAGTTATTTCTATTGAGTGAATTAACTGCTCACAATAATATGAATCGAAAAAATGAACCTTTCAGTGTTGTTATACTGTGTGAGCTTGTTAGCTTACATAAATTTATTTAGCAAATATAATGGATGGAGCGGTTTGGTCTAAGAAACAAAGAGTTCATTTTACCATTTAAATTTCTTGGAATTTATTTTCTATTTTTACATGCACTTCTTGGAAATAACAATGTTTTGATTCTCAGAATGGAACTAATAAGCAATTATCTGTTAACGACATCAATCATTTCACACTAATCTGTAATTTATCTGTGACTAGAATTTAGTGTCACATGTGGCTCATCCATTTGAGATTCCTATTCGAAACCGAAAACCAGTCATCGTAGCGAAAAGTGTTTGAAGATCTAATAATTCTGAGAATGAATGAATTCTGATTTCAAAACTCTCAAGCACAATAAAACGACCAGTATTCGGTACGTTTGCAAGGCTCGTCAAATCTTCTTTCGTAAATACTGAAGTATATTAATCATTTAAGATGCCTACGTTTTGGGGATTCCGTGTTCCTTGAAAGGAGTGTGGCCTGTTGTGGTTAGAAGTTATCGCAGCACTAAGATCGTGAAATTCAAAAGTATTCAAAAATACGATTGGCTCATGTATTCGTTGTTTCAATTTACAAAAGTCTGTTTTCAGAGTTTTCTAGCAGTTTTAAATGATGAAAGTTAAATGTTACTTTTCATATAAGAGGGCGTGGAAGGGGTTATGACTGACTGACTAACAGGCTGTTTTACCTAATGGCCAGTGACTAATTTGTTGTAAAATTTATAACTAATGACTAACCTTTAACCATATTGACTGACGACAAAAGCGAATGATGCTGACTGCCTGAAGAGAGTTTACCGATAAAGTTTTTGAAAATTCACAAGGTATGATAATGGATAACATTTTCTAAAAGCTCTGTGACAGGCTGTTTGTCTTGCAATTCTCTAAAGAAAATCATAAGCTTGCTGTTTTCTTACATATGTGACCTTCAAACCAGGAATTTCGTCCGAAAGGAAATGTTGACTAGCCGGAGCTAGACATTTTGACTAATGACTAACAATACCACCTCTACACCATCATATAACAAAAGAATAATATCTTACAGAGAAATAATACAGTAAAGTCCCACCTTTAAGAAACCCACTTTTTAACATCAGCCTATTGTTCCCCCTTAATTACTCTATTGT
>JAACYV020075674.1:0-11562 GCA_009936425.2 Chrysaora fuscescens
CTTTATCACGTTGCCATAAATGTTGTACGTTGATTGGCTATTCAAAAATGTAAACAAATGAATGGGTAAATGGAATAAAAATTTGTCTATATTGATCCAAACACTGTGGAAGAGAATAAGGTTGCCTTTACGTGTCCTTTCATCGAATGCTTTAATCAATTGCTTAAGAATTACATGTCCCCCTACCGTGTTTATGCCTTAGTTTACAAAAGACAAGACACAAAACCTTATCAAGCCCTACTTGATCAATTAATCAAAACCAAAAGATCAGGGCAAGTACAACTGGAAATTGGAGAGTGTTAAATCTTTGTAAAATTACCTTGATGATACAGTAATCTTGGCAACCCAAAGGTGGATAACTTGAAATACAAAGGTGACTTAATGTCCCTTCTTTCAAATATTTCAGGATGATTACACACCTTTGAATGAAATAGGAAATATAACAGAGATTGTTAGATTCTTAAAGTGAAATGGAAAGAAAATCCGAGGAGCAAATCACTTCCAAGGTTCAACGAGATTTTTTCTAAATAAAAGGATTTTTGGTTTTTTATCTCGATTTAGAACAGTGGTTGAGTGCAGCCACTAGCACTTAACCACTTCCTTTAGCAAGCCGAGTCTGACCAAGGTTAGCGAGCAAAACTCTCAGTCAAATAAGATGGAGGCTGTTCGAACAAGCAGAGCTAACATTTTCATTATTGTTATGCATTTAATGAAACTATGAAACTGTGTCAAGACACTTAAACAAGAAAGCATTGTACGGAAAGTATAAATAAATTTGCTTGTTCTGCTGGATTTCTTCTGTAAGAAACTACACAATCAAATTCAAAAAGATTTTTGCTAAAAGCATATGAGATTTTAAGCATTGATTTAAAGAGAAGAATAATCTACCTTTCTGAACTGCATGACTAAGTTCATCAGCGCATTGGTGTACTGATTAGTCACAGAGGAAGAAGACGATTGGGATACCAGATCTTCTATTGAGATCTTGTTCTTCACGGCTTGATAGAGCAATTTTTGGCGAATCGACAAGTCACAGACCAGCTTAATTTCAATCTAAAAAGAAGGGATAAACAGTAAAATATCAAATAAACATATTAAATAAATCTTGGAGCACTACGAAAAGTTTCCAATTCAGAGAGATGGTAAGTTGTAGATTTTTTAACAGTATTAGAGCTTTGCACGCTTTGGCTGATTAAAAAATATGGCGGTGCATAATAAAGAGATGATAGCGATAGTGAGATAGAGAAAGCGATGAATCTATCGAAAAATGAATTTGGAGATTTTCTAGCAAGCGCAAGAGTGTGGTAAGCAATTTGGCAGTAACATATTTGACTCGCAATGCAATCACTACCTGCATACACGGCCAGCCCATCTTAGACGATTCAGGGCAATTTTAGACTACCCTATATTTTAATCAGATCATACGCTACAGAACAAAGAAAAAGTCTAAACCTTCTTCGGTTGCCAATTCTATGTTCAACCTTCCTCACTTTATCAAATGAAAATAGCGAGATTATTTAAACTCTTTCCATTGTTTGTAACCGTAAAAGTAGAAACCATATAGTTTAATCACATGTGTAACCCTACATTTCTTCTTCCTAGATCACTGTCATATCAACAGAAAATTTTCCTCAAGCTAGATTTCTTAAAATGACATTAATAAGCAAAACCTTCCTCCAGCTCACAGCTGTAGAGCCGTGACTTTTTCTGGACTCTGATACGCTACTCGCCTAGAGGGAGCTGTTCGTTCACCCAAGACATGGTCTTGGCTTATCATGTTATTTTTGAAAAATAACCTTTTTTGCATGCCTCTATTTAACATACGTACAAGTGATACTTGATAATTATATAAAATAAAGGAAAACTAAAAGTTGTGATTGCCAAACCTTGTCAGATAATTCATTTTCAACATCTTTTTTTATTCTTCGCAACATGAAAGGTTTCAGGATCATATGTAACCTTGACAACTGATCTAAAAAAACAACAACAACATTAACTTAGTAGAACCACATACTAGCAATCTCCTGAAAAATCAACGTTATTTACATTCTCAACGGTTTATTACAGGTTCGAAAACTCGGAACGATTTAGAACACTTTACCCCATAATGCTCGCCAAAATCTCTTGAGACAAACCACGAAAAGAGCCTAACTTTACATTGAAAAGATGTCTGAAATTGCTTTTCCTCACCTCCCCCCCCCCCCCTCACTTATTCAATATAGGGCTAAATTTAAAGCTCTTCTTTAACTTACTTCTATCAATGTGTGACTTGTTCTCTGCATGACTCTCGATGTCTTTAGAAAACCATTCATTGAATTCCTCATGGTCATCAAACAACGTTGGCATTATGAAGTGCAATAAAGCCCATAACTAAAAGAGAAATTGAAAAAGTTGTTATTCCATTCTAAAAGAATCAATATCAATAAAAATCGATATATAAAAGACTATAAATTCAAGAATATAACATATATTGGTATATATTGGCGTATATATTCATTGATAAGAATATAACAAATCAATATCAATAAAAATCAAAATATAAAAAGGATATAAATTCAAGAATATAACACTTTTTCAAATAGATTCCTGACCTGGTTAATAAGCCACTTTACATTAAATCAAGGCCTACTTATTTACCAAAACTACAATGAGGAGTAACGTGGAAACTTTTTGAGCGTATGCTATAATTTTTGTGTCACTCTATCACTAAATACTCAAATATTATGTCAAGATCAGAAAGCCATACAAATGTGAACGGTGGATGATCATCACAGGGCGACGTTAGTGATTGATTGATTGATATGCACCACACGCTTGCTATCTTCGTAAGGTATGCGTTTCTGCGTTGAGCACAGGGAGCACTGAAAGGATAAGGCTAATCTAAGCAGTGCGGCCACAGTTCCTTATCTCGATGTGACCACACCTCGTGATTACTTTTGCCATTTGCCTGGAATTACAGAGGGCTGATGACTCTTCTCACTCTTCCATGGAAAATTTGACCTGGATGAGAATGGAACCCTCAACCTATAGATTGCCAGTCCGACTCGCTCACCACTTGGTCATTCTCGCTAATCAGTCTACCTGTCTTTGTTTTTTTTTTTTAAAAACAGTACAAGTTTCGTAAAAATAATTACCTCAGCCATCGTATTTTGAATTGGAGTGCCAGTTAATAATAATCTGTTCCTGCAGTTGAAGCCAAGAAGGATTTTCCATCGTACACTGAAAGTGAGATTTTAAATAATAATATACTTTGATGAAGAATTCAAACTTTAGTTTAGGGAAATAAATTTGCTTGCTCTGCTAGATGTTCTGTGTAAGAAACTAAACAATTTAATCTTACTTACCTAGAACTGCTCTTGATAGCTTGGGCCTCGTCCAAGACAAGATACTGCCATTTTATTCGTTGAAAATATCTCACATCTTGGACGACCTGTGAAGTTGAGAACATGTTACAGCATACGATATGCGATTGATCGGCGACAATGGGTCCTCCTGAACCGTTTACGTTCTGGTTACGGACAATACGGTAGCTTTATGTTTCTAATTGGACTCAGAGACAATGCTGAATGCATATATGGCGAGACACAAACCCCACAGCACGTTCTTGTGTGCCCTCGGATAGGCATCAGAGGGAACATGAAACTTGTGGACGATGAATTCCGTTTATGGTTACGAGAATGTGTACTAGATTATAGCTACGTAATTCATACGAATATATATAGCATAACTACGATATATCACTTTTGTTAACCAAACACAATGATTTATGCCCGAACGAAGTTGGTTAGCGTTCCGTATTCATTTCGTGCCGTATTAATGTCAAAACTGTGCAGGCATAGTGTACACTCAAGGCAAAAATGGTACAGTTTCATACCGTATTCGTTTAGTACCGGTATAGTGTAAATGCGGAACGCCGCAAAATTGACAAATAATTGTGTTGGAATTCAATATGCCGATATCAAATACACAAATGTATCGCTACTGCAGGAATAATAATAATACTTGAGAGATAGTAAGATACTCACCAACTGGTAACTGGTGATCAAGACATGAAATGGCGCGTTCTCTTTGGTGTTGATAAATGTCTGATTCTGGTTCCAGAATTTTCTCAGACTTTTTCGATCACTGGGATTTCCCCAATATGGAAGAACCTACAGGCAAATAAAACAGGAATAAAATATAAATTACAAAAATAAATAGAAGCTAGTCAACACAAACAAAGACATACATATCAAAACAAAGAAAGCAGTTTTAGCAGAAAAAAAATAAAGTTTTCACAATGAAACTGACTCAGAAACACAAAAGATATTTGTTGAATTCAGGAACGAAATATATTCTATGCTGATGTGATCTGCAGCAGCTAACTTAAGCCAGTGGTAAAACGAGCAGACATTGCTGTATCAATGATACTTTGCTGATAAAACAAAATCTCATTCAGTTCGGTTACTTAAATTGCCAAATCAACATTCTTTATCGATATCTTTTAACCTTACTCAGCGAAATCTCGGTGAGTGAAGCAATATTTGAAAAGTTGACCCTTTTTCGATAAATTAATGAAAAATGTATACACTTAATAAACTGTTGATGAATAACCTTGAATTCGGGAACAAATCGAGTCACTTCTTGTTGCCAATTGTGAAGAGTAGAAGCTGGGGCAACGACAAGAAATGGACCCCAAATTTCATGCGCCTGAAAATGAACTCAGTTGTTTATTAATTTGATTATAATATATGTAGATACAATTGGTTGCAATACATGAAGGAAGAGCTGATTTTACAGACAAAATTTTGGCTCAGGCTTAAACTGACATCACTATTTCGCTATAGGCAAACAAGCTGCTTTGTGCGTTAAATTTTCGAGCAGCCTGTTTCAATTTTGGCTGAAAATGGAACATTTATGATCATTTCATGGGACTTAATTAGTCATATTTAGGCCAGTAGTTAAACAGTGCATGCCCTCTTGGCGTGTCATGCTTCATTAGATGCAGTAGCAATGGTGTACCAATACAACAAACTAACTGATGAAAACAGGAGATAAACCATGGTGAAACTAAGGAATAGCAAGACCTTGCATCTTATAGAACTGCTGTTATACGCAGCCAGCGAACGATCGTATGTTAAAAAGATGTAAGCTTGCTTCTTTTTTTGCGCACAATTACTGTTGACATATAGAAGCAAACTTACCTCAGCTAAGTAGGAAAAGAATGCAATGCTTTGCACAGTCTTTCCAAGCCCCATCTCATCGGCAAGGATCCCATTGATACCCTGCAAATCAAAGTCTGTTTATGAAGCATACATAATTATTTATTAACCAGTTAATAAGTCACCAGTGGGCAAAGAAATATTTGAGGAAAGGAACAAAACTGCATGCATGGTATAGATATCTGGAAAGATATTCTAGATATTCTTCCTAAATCCAACGCTCCATATTTTTAGTATTGGAATGAACCAGAACAGTCTAGTTTGAGACCTCAAATGGTGACAGGCGAGAGAAGCTAGCAATTGAAATATTAAAGCAATAATAATCAGAAAGAGTGTTCTAACAAGAAGAAGGACCAGCATCAAGACCGATATATCAGCATTAGGCCGTCCAATGGGTCTTCTTCATCCGGAGAAGAAATGCATACCTTGCGAAAAGATGTTGCAAGGCCTTTTTAACAAGTACTAACTCCTACCTGCTCATATAAATTGGCAAGCCAGTTCATTCCTTTGAGTTGGTAAGACTTCAGCACGCCTGAAAACAGCTCTGGTTGAGGAAGTTTGTTCACACTGAGGGTGGGGTTTGCCAGACTAAAATCTTGATCGACTGGTAAGAAAAGAAAAGCGACATGGTAAGATGTGTTAATTTACAAAATAAACATTTATACCACAACGTAACTTTATCAGCTACAAAATTTTATAAACAAGACACAGAAGGCATCCTAAACTAGGACTCGGAAACAAAAAGTCAGTAAACAGGCCAGTTCGCACCAATCAAATTGCAGAGGGGAAAAATACATTACATTGATTGGTCGATGCCCAACTTCTTAAAGTAAGGCCTTGCAATTGAGAAACCCGATTTTAAACTGTAGACTCACACGAGTCAAAATGTTAGCTTTCTTTGCCTACACAAATGTATAAGAATCAGCTTTTTCGAATGCCTGATAAAAGAACTGTTATTATATCATAGAAACTATGCTAAAAGTCTCTCTTAGGGTTTTATTTAAATGCAGGGCCTTCCTGTAGGCAAATTGTAGACTACAATAGTACGTAATTGCGCATTTTACGGAATTGAATAATCATTAATGGTGAAGTTCCAGCTCTTGGCAAGGGGATTTACTTAAAAAAATAATGTTATCTGACAATTGAAAAAACGTACAGCTTTCCTGACACAACTCTACTTTTCCTCCTCCATTATCAAATTCACTTGTCTACAAACATAACAAACATTTTTCATTTAAACATGTTTTCCGATAACATAACGAACCCGCCAGTGACGTGAAAACCATTACACCACTGGCTGTTCTATGAAGCCCTAGCCTATTCAATGGCCCCTCTGCGCCTTAGCACATAAACCATAAATATTGTTTTGTATTGCGTAATTTATTTAATGTTAGTATTAACAATAATGATATACACTTATTCAAACCAGCATAAAGCAACTTCAAAGATTACATGAGACAAATCATTTGCTACAAAAGAACATTAAAGAAAAAACCGAGTTTTTGATCGAATTTTTGAATTGCTTGGTAATTTGGGCTGTTTTGATTTCATCTGGAAGAGAACGATCTGATACCATGATTGGGTATATAGGGCATAGATCGGGAACCATATACTGTGCATATATGGTATGTTCCAATTGACAAGCAACAAATACTCAAAGATATAAAAATAAAAAACGCATACTTTGGCTTGCTGTAACATAACCGCATTTTGCGCAAAGATCAATGCTTGCGCCTTCATTGCTTCAGGATCTATGAAAAGGAAACACAGTAGAATAATAAAAAGTTAGACATTTAAAGAAAAAGCAGATGGAATAAAAAAACTTCCATCAAGATTTAGAATACCAGTTGAATGGTATAGATTGGTTGACTATTATCGAAAACATTTTGTAAATCGACGCTATGTTATAATAACCTAACATAAACACCATAAATAGTGGTAAATAATGAATTCGGGTCAACCTTTTCAATCACGTAACATTCTTTTGAATAGCATTACACCAGCGGATATAAGGCATTTATAGGGACGCAGTTATTCGAGGCATGATTTAAAGGCAAACCGTCCCCTATTGTAATCATCCATATTTTTTTTGCCACAAAATTCATGCATCACAGAACCTATTACAGCCAAATGTATTAAAAACAAATGCTCTAGAAAGGTGCTGCATTGCTTATTGGTTGTGCAGATATTGCCTTGTATTACAATCAATGATGCCTGCAATTTAGTGTAACGAAATGTGAAAGGGGACAGACTGCCTTTGAGTTGAATCTTTTTTGCAGGGTAATTCTCTACAAACCTACAGTATAGCTGATTGGTTGTGCAGACCAAGATTTTTTATTAGAGTCCGTGATGCATGAATTTTATTGCAACGAAAAATAACAAACTGCCTTTAAATCTAATTAGATAATAACTTACTGAATGAATTCGACAACTTATCAGGACACCGGAGCAACCGAGAGACACAAAAAACAAGCCTGAAACTTACCATAGTCATCGATATCTTCAGTATTAACGACGAATCCACCATGGACATTTTTAGTGCTGCTCGCTATCGAAGGCTCGTCGAGTTTCTTTAGAATATCATCCGATGTTCTAGTTTCTTGCATGCCACCTACAAAATCAATTTACAAAATATCACAAATACAAAATCTCTCTCAGAACTCCAATTCTATCTGCTTATTACAAATCTGTAAAGATTTTATCTATTACTACTACAAATAACCATTTTAAGTTACAGTTACCTACTTTCTGGTGGTGTATGGAGTAAAAGAATATTGTTGAAGCTAAGAAAAATGAAATTATTATCAATATCCCTACCTTTACTCCTCATTTTGCGACTCATGAAATGAGCATAAAGTTCAGTCTGAGTGATGAGAAAATTCAACTTTCTCTGTTGTCGTCTCATCTTTACGGAAAAAAAATATTTTTTATTTTTTTAAATATATTTTTATATTTTGTATTTCTTTATCCATTTGATTTTATCCATTTGATTTTAAAGTTCATTTTTACAGGTCCTAAAACACCGAGGGTGGGAGCTGGGTGTCCATGGTCCCCTTATTTCTTATAAGAAACCCAACTCATGCTTTAGCTACTATTATTGTTTTTGTATGACGTTTGGCACCCCACTTTTCTTTTCTCGTTTGAGGCCCTGCTTTATTTGTGCTCGGCAAATTTCTGACATGCACTAAAACTGGAGTATTCGCCCCACTTGGCACAATAACTGCCCCACACTGAAAGAATAGGCTTACATATTACAAATAAACTGCTTGCTCAATTAATAGCTTTATTCGGTTCGAAAAAAAACATAAAAATGATGATTTATCTTCGAAATACCTCACGCATTTCCTCGTCTTGTCGTCTCTGTTCCATTGCTTCTTTCTCGGCTTTCTTGCGGTGTTCTTTTTCAACTTTATCAAACTTTTTCCAGTACAACAGCATCTAAATACCAAAGAGGAATCATAGATAAAAAGAGGAATGTTTTCGTCATGCTCACAATTAATAAACACAAAGGGATCTGTAGAGGGAACCAAGAAAGGTTCACAGAAATTTACGAAGCTGATGTTTGTTCATTTGAAGATTTATTTTCAGAGCTTATTTTCAGGCATATTTACGTTTTAACAGAAAGATCGTTGCTGCTATACAAAAGTTGACATATACAACATTAGTCCACAATTTTTCCAATAAGGAACAGAACAGAAATTTCGATACATGGGTTCAAAGCCATTCTACTACTTAGTTTGCTAATAATATTTTCAAATCTATCAGGAATTTGAAGATGGAAATCACTTGTTGATCTTTAAGTCGAGTTTGTGTATTGAAATAAAATTAAATAAGGTTCAGAGCAGGATTAAGGATGACAATAATATCAATACCTCTTTGGCCATTCTTTTAGCTCTAGGAGCGAAGTCTTTTGATATTCTTTGAGATCTAACTGCGGTCTTCTTTATTTCTTTCTGACATCCTTGCACCATCTACAGAGAGAGATAGTACATAATTCGTATTCCCACAGTTTTGGCAGGCATTGTGGCTCAACCACACCTCGAAATCCGTCTTCATCTCAATCATCGCCCAGAAAACGAAATCATTAACGTATCAGGAAATGCGTATCATGAATCTATTAAAATTTGATTTTATCCTCATTAAAACTGATTGGTGACTTAAGCAATATGCCTGAATTTTCTATTTTGCACGGACATGAAACATGCTAAAAGCGCAGAACAGCGGGGTATAAACTACAATTATAAGGTAATTATAAATAAGGAATTTTAAAACTCGCGAATGGCTTTACCTTTTTAGCTGACGATAGCGTGTTCACTTTTGTACTGTTTCTCTGTTTGCAAGCCTGTAAAGAGAAAATAATTTTAGCTACGAGTTTGCACTCTACAGGCACGATTCGACGACAATTCCTGGGACAATATTCATAATGCACAACTAAAGGTTAAAGAACTAAAAGGCAATACCAAACATCTGTCTTGGCAAGCAACTAGTACAACTACAAGACATATTGATTTATATTTTTAAGGTTGAACAGGTCAATATGAATTCTCATTAGTCTCTCAAAGCTGGACATTTTGTTTTACCAAATCGCGAATTCTGTTCTAGAAAGACGTATTTTACATGTATTTTTGTCAGGGGTAACGTGGTTGTTCTAGAGAAATTTTTTCTTAAAAATTTAAAAAATATAGATCTAAGGGGTATTGCAGTTCTTGCCTGGCCCTTTTTCCTTACCAAATCTGTTAAATTGAAAATAGTTTAAACTATAAATATAAGAGAATAAAAAATTTATAGATTTTAGATTCCTACTTTGGGAATTTCTTTTCTTGCTATCAAAATCCAAAGCTTTCGTCTCTTGTTTTCATTTTCCCTAAGCAACTGTATTCGTTTCTTTTCAACCTTTTCCTCGATAATCCTTCTTCTTCGTTCATCGATCTAACGTAAAAAAACAAAACAAAAAAAATTAAGGATACATATCCAAAAACCTTATCTAATGTTTAGGAAGAGGAAAATTCGTTAGACTAATGTCGCTGCGCTTAATGTCGCAAGCAACTAATGTCGCAAGCAACTTTTTTATCTTATTATATGTCGTTAAGATGCCCGAACAAAATCTCAAATCAGGCCAACAAAGTACCCCTAAAGGTAAGCTTGCAATGGCAATTATACGATATAATTTTCTACAGAATTATCTTCATCTGGACAAGACAAGAGTTTATCTTGGATACATTTGACGTGTTGATTCAAACCACTTGTATCCTTCATCGCATTCAGTAGATCATTATGCTACATTACGACCAAGCAAACTTTGACAATACATTTTATTTTCAATGTTGAGAGATGCTGTTTGTTAAAGTTATGTTTGTGACATCGTACTTCTAGAATAGTTATGATAAGTCCCGCATAAGCTTTAAGTGCTTACAACTTTGGCTACTGAATTAAGTTTTGAAGAGCACACCAAATCAAAGACTTTCTAACGAAAATAAAGGATTTCTAGCAGCAGTTAAAAATCATATCCCTCGTATGAATTCTATAAACGAAAACCAGATATATTTGAACAGAAAAATCTGCCTAATTCAGCTGCTACGATTGTATGACATTTCAACGCCATAGGCTGCTACCACAGGCGTTCGTTTAAGTGACAGCTTAACAAGTTCCACAGCCGGCTGACCTGTCCATCATCAGCTTCTCACCAAAAAACAAATTTTATAATTTAAAGGTACTCACTTCTGCAAGACGCCTCTTCTTCATTGAAGAATTATCTTGGAAGACAAGATGAATGTATTTGTAAGCAATGCGAATGAAAATTTATTCAGTGGAAAGCAGTTATATTTAAAGAAGATCTATTTTTGTTTTACTTAATTTTACTAACTAGCTGCGCATAGTTTGGTCAAAATTGGGTATATATCAATTTTTGAGGCTTTAAATAGAAATATTTGTAATATAATTGATATTGAGTTTCATGGAGCAATAGTTCATGCATTTTGACATAAGAAAACTCAGGAGTTATTTTAAATGAAGACTATAAATTACTAAAGTAAATTAATATAATCTGTGCTTAGATACCTGGAGTTGACTTTTTCTTGACAACCCGTTGGTCTTTTTTCCGTCTTCTTTGCAATTCACCATATTTGTCCCTATCAAGAACTAAACTTGATCCAAAATGTTGATACTCTTCTTGTATCTAAAAGTTTAGAAAATATATTATAATCATCCTAAACAAGATATAGCTTCAGATATTTTGCTACAGAAGTGTGTACCCATTTTCTTACGATTATGTTACAGGATAACACTTGCCTAATATATTTGCCTCACAGAGAGATTGTCTCAGAGAAGATCTAAATGAGATAAAAAAAAACGGAAAGACCAA
>JAACYV020075785.1:0-11561 GCA_009936425.2 Chrysaora fuscescens
AGATTCAGGGATTGTGGAAAAACACCTGGCCTGAAATGACTGACGATGGAAGAATAGCAATCCAGAAAGAAGTAGGACCTTCTTATTTCGAACATTATTAACTTGTTCTTTCCATTCTTTCCTATCAACCTTAAGCGCCTACAGTTCACCCTCGGACAAAGCAGAGTCTTTTCTAAGTTGTTCAACTCAAGTTAAGGCCGGTCTACCTCGTTTTCTCTTTCCTTGCTTTGGTTCCCAAAGCAGAAATTGATGAGCCAGTTCGTCCAATGAATCTTAATCTCCTTTCCAATACTACAGATGTTATGTTGCTGATATCTCTGTATATTTCTTGATTGGTTATTCCTATGGTTATTCTGTCACTCCAATTGTAACCAAGAACAGCTCTCAACATCCGAGTGTAATTTCCATCTAACCTGATCCTCATGGCACTAGTGAGTGTCAATCTCGCTCTCTGCTCCATATAACAGCAAGCTTCCGACAGTTGATCTTAAGAATTGGATTTTAGGTTTTCTAAACAGGTTTGAATTCCAAATCTTGTCTAACTTGTGGGCCGTATAGGACCTTGACGTTTTCAAATCCTAAATTCGCTGCATATCTCATTCTTGTTTTCTTCCCTAAGAACTGATTCAGTGCAGCCATTGCGGCCTTAAATCGTTGACAACCAAAGTTGCTTTAGATTCGCTATGTTGCTATTTTGTTACTGCTAAAAAGCAGTAATGAATCAATAGACTTAGGCAATTGAATTTAAAGCCTTCTTAAAACTTGTTGCTCAGCTATCGTTTCGTGTTTTTGTTTTCTTGTTTTAAAATGAAATTGGTATTGCTGTTTATTTTGTTATATCTTCTTTTGATTCATGTATCTTTTCTTGCCAGTTGAAATGCTGTGGATTGTCTACTTCTGATGTCAACAACCAACCCTCGTACAATGATACTTCTTGTTTTACATCAGAAGACAAAATCAAACGGAGAGAAGTAAGTTTTTCCACCTGCTCTTTTTTATTTATCAATTCACAAGCAGAAATATTTTTAAAAACTGGACCGATTCGGTGGTAGCTACATTCCTGAAACTAATGAATACAAAAAAAGATTTGTAATTATTTATTTTTTTCATTTTTCAAGCCATGCTTTGACATTTTGGTAAAATGGATAGAAAAAAATATTGTGATCTTTTCTGTATGTGGTGGGCTTGTCTGTCTGTTAGAGGTAATTTTGATTATGTTTATATATTATACCTGCTTGTTTATCTGCTGTACGTCTCCCTTAATTTAATAAATATCACGATTAAGGTAAATGGGGCTTTGGGGCTTTGCCTCGCTCTCTCAAAGTGAGTCTACGGTGCTTCATTTAACTGTTTAAGGTCATACCCTAAGCAAATATTTAAGACTTAATTTGCTGCTTGAGGGCTGCCTAAACAACCAACTGAGCCTGCTGCATCGATAAGTGGTCCTGTGTCGTTGTTATGTGATTTTAGCTTTGATTCTATTTTGCGAAAGAGAGGTTTTAATCAACCTGTAGCTACGAATGAAAACTAAAATGCAGTCGTTTCAAGGAAGGCAGAAACACCGCAACACAACAACAAAAATTTCAAGGATTTTTGTTTCAAGGATTCCTTCATTACTCATGGGGAACAAAAATAGTGCATTCATTTATTTTGTTCGGCATGTCTGGTCTGTGGTGCGACCCTTATGAAACCGCTGCATCTTGAGATGATCCAATAGTAAATTTCATTTCTCTTTCAGCTCGTGATTATGGTAACTACTTGTTTGTTTATCCGTGAAATTGGCAGACAAACCACCGTATCTCCGCTTAAACATGGAAGTTCACAACCGTCGTATCAGTCAAATCGGCCGCGCGGTAAGAAAACGCCCGCTTCTCATTTCTTTGTTCATTTTTGACAGTTGGATCACAGCTGTAGTGTTAAATTAGAAAATTGTATTTTATTGTTTTGATGATTTGCAATTTGTTTTTAGCAGGCCACCCCGATGCCAGTGGTGTACCCCATTCAATGCACCCCATGGCAATGGAAGATGTTTATGGCGATGAGGACGATTATGCCCCCGCTATCCAACATACACGCCGAAATTGGGCGAAAAACAATTACAGAGAAGAGTGGCAAAAAGACAACAGAAAAAAGCGTTAGTTACTATCATAAAGATATGATTTAACGAGATGTAGCTAGTTCATTTTTAGCCTATAATCTTGTGATATGGCCTAAACGAATAAATGGAGATAGCTCTAGTCTTGTAGCGTCAACGCAGCATCAGAAGGCATATCTCAGCTTTGTTTTTCGATGGCCTATGCCCAGGCGCGAATTAGCCCCCCGAAGGAGTGCCCTAATAAAGAAACAGATATGAAGTACTAAAGCTAATAAATTTGTTTCAATACTGGTGAGAAAACCTGACAACTCCGCCACTCCTAAATCCTTCAAACAGAACCTTTTTATCTATCATCCCAATGAGGAAATAAAGTACCCTGAAATCTTTTTTATTTGATTCCAATCATGCAGGCTATATACCATCTCGAAGAATTATTTTCTGTTAAAGTTTGGAGCTAGTAAAAGATGTGTTCTCTTGTCAATAAACTTGAATTTGCCAGATTTGATGCACCCACCTCTTATAATAGAAATGTGACCCCTGAAAAGAAGGAGCACAATTGACCTTGGTGAAAAGGGAAGCCCCATGAGAGAGATCCCCCGGCCGTTTTTTTGAGAGCTAATCCGCGCCTGCCTATGCCCCCTCTTACGCCGTAACAAGGGTATGTGTGGAGTTGAAAGTTCTTATCATTTTATTAAGTGTAAGCTTTGCATGAAGACTAAAACCTATACATACAATAGTCATGCAACATTTAAGATTTTTATACAGCAGATTTTTCTTTGATATATGGACTTATTACATGAGACTCGGTTTGATTATTAGTGGCAACCACCTTAATCCAGCTCAATATATAAAATGCAAAACAAAGTCGTCAAACTGGTAGTTTGAGCGATGGATTGTGAGTTTCATTGTTTCTAAGAACCGAAAACTAACAACCAATGTATTATGCAATAACATAGTCAAAAGAAAGAATTTTCCATTTCTTGTTTGATTCAGTGTTTTGAAGTGGGAATTTAAAAATACTAACATTCTTATGTCTCCGGGATGTCGAACAACCAAAAATCGAGCAATTAGCTCCAGGCATAGCGGCATAAAGCAAGAAAGACTCAACTTCTAGCTTACATTGACAACCACTAGCAGAATCATGAACCAAATGTTGATACAATGGCGCATTGTTCGTTTCCAGACTATTCTTTTTTATGAGTATGGTATAAAGTCTATCTTTAATATATGGTTTTATTTTTGTTTCTTTAATATATATTGTGTACTGTGCTGTTGATATTCGCAAGATTGTGTTAAACTATGAATTTATAAAGTCGTAGATTTTTTCTTTAATAAATTGCTGCATCCTATAAAGACGTAAACATGATAGTTGTAAATATAGTAGGTTTAATAGATTTCATGTTTTTTTTATTGCTGTTTTTACTTTATTATTTAGATATTTACATTATCACAGAGAATGACTGAATTTTTCTCCATTACCTTCTCTATTAGATTTAGTTTTGAAGCGCTCAAATGAGAAGTTCTGAGTTGAAAAACATTTTGGTCGTATTGGGAGGAGGCAAAAATGCATTTCATTTTTAAGACAATTTAAAAGAGATTTTTATTTGCATTGCCTCCAGTGTGAAATACGAAACCATTATTGTAGATTTTGAAATGAGTAATGAAATGAGTAATTTGAGCTTACTCTTTTTATCAAGTAATTTTTCCCAAATAAAGACCTATATGTCATTCTTGTCAAGTCGCGCTTTGAAAAGTAATCCCACGTAATTTATGGAATAGCTGTGTGCTGCTTTGTTGCATTGGAAAGGTTTAGATTTCGTGTCTCTCTCAAAGACCTTAAAATATACTTGTTTTTCTAGTTTGTTTAGGCCTTTTTAGTTGAAACGCTTAAAAACATCTTCTCTTTATTCATTCATACCAACCAGACTAGTTTTTGGGCTTATTTTGATGAACTACCTTGTCTTTAAGCATCAAAATAATTTTTTCCCCTTAAATATAGCTGTTATTTTAGTTTTTACAAAGAAAATCGAAAAAGAAATTTAGCGAAATCAGCTGAGAAATAATGTAGAAAGTAGAAGTTGTTGTCTTGTTCAAGTGCATTATGGGATGTTTGCCGGGGTGTGTTCCTGTTTCCGAGTTTCCGCCATGCAGCCGGCCCTCAGTTGCAGATGAAGGTTGAAATTGTTGCAAGGATATCTCGAAACTGATTAAAAATCGTCTCATTTACTGTGACTGTAGAGCTTGTTTGTAGCAAGGTTCGTTTACATTCATCAACAGTGAAAGCGATTGGATAATCTTCGATTTACTGCAGAGCTGGGCTGACTGCACATTTTCCCTTCCCATCCTGCCGTGCCTCGATAGGCCCAAGACTTCATGGACTGTTAGGTGAGAAAGCATTATTGCATTGAATTATTTGGGTGCAACGTAATTAATCCAACATAATTTCGAAGTATATGCTTTGCGGATCCCACATGCTGAATATTGGTTTCCCAAACGAACTTCATCAGATCAGACTGTGCTAGATATATAGGCCTGATCAATGTATATATTTCGGTCATACGAGCCCTTCGTTGTCCATTGTCAAAGTATTGTTCTTCTCTCGTTGTGCCAACATGTTCTGGATATCCTCATTACATTTTTGTTAATTCACACCTTTTCCCATCGAAACCAAGCTGTTTGATAAGGCCATTGTACTCGAAGAAGAACCATGACGAATCGAATCTAAACTAGGATATCGTTTTCACATCACAAAGTCAAGTCAACCTTTTTTAGGCCTAAATCCATAGGCTACTGACGCGTTTACTCAAATTCAGGTTTAAGATTTGAGCCTCTAAACCTCAAATTTCTTTAACGGTGTCATTTTTTGCTATGTTACTCAACCAAGTAACAGCCTATTTATTCATTAAATTTGTTCTGCAGCAATAACTGTTGCAGCATAATGATCTCAGATCACTGAAATAATTTTTTTTTATGAATTTACTAATTAATGATAGACTTAGCAAAAGACGTTTTCATCATGACTTAAATCCTTAGAGTTTCACATAGCCTTAAATGCCAGTAAGTGATTGAGATCTGAAGCCACATAGTCTATATGATACCATTTAAAGCTGGAAAATGAAGCTAATGTAATCAGATTCTGTTCCTCCAAACCTTTATGCCCCTCCTCACTTCTTTTTGTTCGATATTGTTTGCAATGTAAAAATGTAAGGTATGCTGAAATATGATTTTTTCCAGAAATTTCCAATGGTGGAATGGGTAACCTTTTAAAAGTGCTAACCAGACAGTCCGAGCCTGGAAATGCTGACATATTCATCGATTTTGAAAGTAAGACATTTTTGCAAATTGGTGATCAATTTTGGCTTTTTTTCACTATTTTTTGTACAAAGCTCCCCTATTACATTAGACATTAATAGTCACTTTAGGTAAAGGTGTAAGTTAAAAGTTTTTAGGTAGGTAAGGTGTATGCTAAAATTTCTTCTTAAAAACACCATTTCAAAGGAAAATCGCTAGATAACATCAAAAACAGATCGAATAGAACATAAACTGTGCTGAATATTAAAATTGGTAAGCTTTGATTTGAAGGGGCACAAAAAACGTTTATGCTTGTTTTTTCTCCTTCATCTATCCTAACCCTGTATTTTTTTGTTGATTTGTCAGTGAAACACTGAGGAATTCAGATATATTTTAAAATGGCAAAATCATTGGTATTAATATGCCAATCTGTTTGCATGGTGTAAATTTTTCCAAAAAAGATCTCTCAGTTTATGAAACAATTAATTATATAAAAATATGACAGTTTACTATGAGAAATATATTTAACAACATTTCAAGCTTGACTCATCTTTGGAACCTAAACTTCAAAACCTGAAGACGAGTCAAGCTTGAAACATTGTGAAATTGATTTCTCATAGTACACTGTCATCTTTTTATTATATAATTGATTCATTCGATATACGACATACTACATGCACTGCAAATTTTGTTTTATTGGCTCTCAGTTTATATTTATATTCAATGAAGAAAGTGTTCTGCCCTCTGGTCTTTCATTATCAACGTGGGTATGCACTTTGGTAGCAGCTGAAAAGTGACTTATATGATAGTTTATTACTGTAAATGTGAATGCTCTGTAAATTCAAATATTTATCACATGCTTATACCAGTTGGTAAGCAAGCTTGATAAGAAATGTAAGCATAACAAATCCAATATGGAATACTTTTTGAATTTTTGTGGCATTTGAGAACATGAAAATTGCTTATTAATTTTTTGCATTGCAGATGCAAATCCTACTGAATCAGAAAAAGAAGTTTTTGAAGTTGTGAAAGAAGTGCTTAATTTAGCCCCAGAGATCCTTAGGGAGTTAGAACAGTATCAAGGAGCAAGTGAAGAGATAAGAGAGGTTGTTATGTCTTTATTTTGTATTTTCTTGACTAATTTGTCTCAGCTATCTCTTCTTTTTGAAACCTTTTGGCGCAGCAAATATCAATCCATTCCTGTCATATTTTCATACTGACTGTCATATTCAATACAGCATAGGAAATCCAGTACTGATATGCATCTGATTTAAAAGTTTACTTATTAATCATAATTTACTGAAATCCTAGAACAGGAAAACCACAAAATGATACAAGAAGGACAAGAAGATAATACAGGATTTATAGAATATATTATTTTGCACCGCCATGTAGTGCTGCTTCATAAAAAAAATTAATTTAAAAACTTTGCGTATTATTATTTCTTTGATTGATATACTTTATTTAGTAATATTGAAAGCAAATCTTTGGGACTGTCAAATTTTTACTGTGTCTCATTTTGAATCTTCCCAGGCAATTGCAAATCCTAGAAATGAAGATTTACAAGAGTATGCCTGGACTGCTGTGCTTCCATTAGTTGGTAAATTGAAGAAGTTTTATGAGTTTTCCATCCAATTGGGTAAGTTTGAATGATCTTTTCTCTGTAAATTATTACCAGTGTTTCCTTTGTTTTTAGAAATGCTTTTAATTAGGTAAAAAAATTGATATTTTGAAATATTTTTCTTGAACAATTCCAAGTGGGGAATCATAATTTTTTTTAAACTACCTTTACTTTGTTTTTATTGCATTAAGACTATTAAACCGTGAATTAACTATGATTTTATTATGTTTTGCAGAGAACGTCTTACCTCAACTTTTGTATTCCTTATGTGGAAGTGGAAATGAGCCTCTTTTGCAGCTAGACAGCCAACAAGCTCTTGCAAAACAATTTGCTGAAATTTTACATTACACATTAAAATTTGATGATCATAAGGTTTGTATTCTTGTTGTTCATCAATTAACTATACTTATATTCGAGATAATTCCTAATGAGTTGCGTAAAATTAAACAAAGTTTTCTTTTCCCTGCTTGTCGGGAAGAGTTTCCAACCCCAGTCACTTGTGTACCATTTCAAGAAACACAAAAAATGTTTATTGGAATATTGATCTGTAAAGATCTTCTTTTTTATAATGCTCATTCATATTTTTGTAGATGTCAAATCCTTCAATACAGAATGATTTTAGCTACTACAGGAGAACACTCAGTCGAAAACGTATGGTAAGATATGCAACTGCAATTAATTACCCACTCCAGTATTTGGTTGAAATGGGTTTGCAAAAGATTTGCTACTGTAAAATTACATTTGCCCGATAGTGTTTTAAATGTATTAATTTTTATAAGATTTTTCATGAACTAAAAAGTGAACAGAAGTGCTGATGTCAGTTAACCAATGCTTCCATCCTTTTGTATTCAGTTGTTTAGTCTTTAGGTTTTCCCAATTAATTGATGCTTATCCGTTGGTTTCTTATATCTGAGGTGTAATTATGTATCTTTGATATCTATTAATGATGTTTTGATGCTCCGATTGCATAACAAGACATTCTGTTATATTGTTATTATTGAGCTTGTTTTGTTTTACAAGGCTAATGAGCACATTGTGAATGTCAAATACGTTTTACATTTGTTAACTTCAGTTGCCAAGCTAAACTTTTTTTTCTTTTCAGGATGGGTCTAACGAAAATTGTTTGCAAGTTTCAACTGAAATGGCTAACCGGATGTCTTTGTTTTATGCTTATCCAACTCCTTTTCTAAAAACACTGAGTGATGCAACTGGAAAGTTCGTTTCTGATGTGAGTTTGCTATTCTAGAATCTACTTAATTTTCAGGTTTAATCAACATTTTAGAAGGTTTAACCACTGTGCATGGAAGAAACTTGTTGTTTTAACAATTTTTTAAAGAGGAATCCTATCAAAACTTCGAAATTAAATAAGATATCATTCGTGTTTGGACCGAAATTATTTACACTTTTCAAAACAGTGATTATACCCAGTTTAACCATCGAGTTGTTTCTGCCTTATGCCTTGTATCAGCTGCTTGATATATAACATTCTGTGTTTTGAGCCTTTTTAGTTCTGATTTTATTGTAGAATAAGAGTTTACCGATTGAAAACACTACAGATATGCTTGGAACTCTGGCGAAACTTTGCAGGGAAATGATTGAAAACCCGTAAGTTCCTGTTGTTTTTTGAGTATTCTGAGTTATAACACTTATCTGCTACTTCATTTGCCCCCTGAAGCTGACCAGAACTTAGTACAAACATCGTATAAATAGCAAATTTGCAGGGGGTATTTTGCCAACGAACAATTTCGGAGGTGTATCAGTGATGGCATAGTTCTGATCCACAATGTTTTATTCAATTTCTTTTGTGATATTTCTGTCAAATCTATAAGTAATGTATTTCGCTTTCAGGGCTATAGCATGCCGATTCCAAAACGAAGAAACGAAACTATTTTGTTTGCGAGTAATGGTAAGTAAACTTTCTTTAATTCTTTTTTGCGTTACACTTTTTGTAGTGGATTTCCTGCTTACATCCGTGTTTTAATAGTTTATATTTAATAATGAACAATTTAGTTGTTAAACATAATACTTCATCCTATTAGGTATCACTACACTAATCTGAATCCTCAGGTTTGAATTGCTCCCCTTCATTTTCGTTGTGTTGTTTTTGCAAGGAGCTTAATGATGCTGATAAATTAACTATTTTAATTTCTTCAGGTTGGTGTGATTATCCTGTATGACCACGTACATCCTGTTGGTGCCTTCGCAAAGACATCGGCTATTGATGTGAGCTATTTTCAAATAATGACAATAACTTGTGCTTATTGAAGATACTATCTGCTTGAAATTCATTCCCAAGGCAACTCGAGGCTGCCACCAAATAGATGCAATAAACTGGGCCTTATAAATTCATAATCGATAAAAAAGCAGATATTAGGCCGATGCAGCTGCCTCAAAAGAGGTTCATCCGGGAGCTCTTGTTTTAGCGTTGCATGGTTTAGAAATAGCAGCGAATCTACGACTCATTTAATGAGTTACAGGTTCACTTTCATTTTGTTGTATCTGGATTCAGTGTTGACTCGATTGTTTCCTTTTCAGATGAGGGCGTCTGTAAAAATCTTGAAGGATCAACCTCATGGCACTGTGGACGGTTTAGTAAACGCTTTAAGGTAATCCACATCTTGTAACCCGCTTTCTCTCCCCCTCTCCTTGCCCCTTGATGTTCTACCCTACCTGCTCCATTGTCCAAATAAATTTCACATTTCCACACAAAATGAGGAGTAATTGCTTTGATTTGATTCGATCGAAAATATTATCAACACAATAGTGACTTCACTTGAAAAGGAGTTTAATCTCGAAACGTTGTGTTATATTTCACTGTGATATAGTGAATTAAATTACATTTTGCAAATTGTTTTATAAATTCAATACCACATGGATGCTAGTTGATTTCGCATTGAAATTTGAAAAATTTTTCACAATGTTACCTACTGGCTATTTCTATCTTTTTATCTAATTTATATTTGTTTTGATTCTTTCAGATATACTACAAAACATTTAAACGACGAATCAACCCCAAAGAATGTAAAAGCGATGCTAACTCAATAGTTTTCAAATCAGCTATTGTAAGAAACTTTTTGAATGCCAGCAAGAAAGCATGTTTTCGTCATTATTTTTTTTAATCAAATCTTGCTTTTAATTGAACGGCATCCTACATCTACAACTATAGATCTAAGCTTCATATGATACTTGTACCATATTAAATTTTCAATATTTCTTAGTTAGCTTTTTTTGAACAAATGTCATAGTTTATTAGAAATCATGGAATTATTCCAGTGGATCTACTCCGCCATGTTGTTTCTTATTCCTTGCTGACGTCACCTTGCATTTACAAAAGAAGTCGTTATTCGCCACTTGTGTATCTATTAATTTGTTGATCATTTTGAAATACATTGAAACAAACGTCATACAAATCAACTTCTACTTGGCTATAAGTGCCTTGTGCTGGTAAAACATGAGTGGTAAAATATAAGCAAATTTTGTATTTGACCCAGCTGTGACCTTGTCAAGTAACGTTTGTTTTATTAGGTGGCCTAAATGCTGCACATTGGCTATTCAAAATTATAAACAAGCGAATTGGTGAATGAAATACGAAATTATCTTATGTTCACTGCCATCAACAACCCCTGCCCCTTTCCCCACAGCTTAGTTCATCAGCTAACCTTAACTTTTTGAAAAACCTTTTTTAGATTAGCATTCATTGGATTGGATTATCATCAAGGTTGTGGCTTTTTTGTAGCGATTAATATTAAAACAAGATGAGTTTTGAACTGTTTTATTCAAAGTTGTTTCATTGTCAACTTAATAAACAACTAACCAATATTTCAGATCAAATTTAAGATTTAAATACGGAATACTGAAAAGTGTTGATTAAACTTGTGATTTGATTTTTACATGATTAAAATAAGTAACTTGTCTGTATTTCCAATTGATTTTAGCAACTATCACGTAGTTTAACGTCGCCATAAATGGTTGCTTTTCTCATAAATGTGTCCCAGTTGAATATGTTTGAATTTGGGGGTGAGTTTTTGTTGATGATGTTGCTTATCTCCTTATTATTTAATTCTCTGTTCCACATTGCTACATCTGATATGTTGCCTGTGAAGGAAGCTTGTGTTTCAAAATCTTTCTTGGCGCATGAGCAGTACATTTGCCCCAGGATAATGTGTCCTCCACCCTTAACAACCTCATGCTGTGACGTATGTTTGGACTGTTTTACAAGTTGTCCTCTATCGTAAAATTTTATTTTCCCTGGTTGACTTTTCCACGTGATACACCAAGGACCGGTCTGCGCTTGCGCGATAGGTAGACTTAGGTTTTCGTGGTTTATGTGGATTCTTTCTGACGTCACGACAATTTTGCTATGCCAATCAGGTGCCCAGTAACCAATCAGAGCAGACCTTGCATTGAGGATGTCAGCCTTGAAGCAGATGGTGAAAGCTGTTAAGTCAGGCATTGTACTCAGTGAGAAATTCACGTAGTCCTGCAACGAATCTCTACTGAAGTGATATTTTTTGCACCCTGAAATCAGAAAAAGCTTATTCGCTAAACGTTTTG
>JAACYV020075896.1:0-11560 GCA_009936425.2 Chrysaora fuscescens
CTGAACGATTTAAATTTCGAAAAAGAGAACAATTCCCAGAGGAGTCTGTTGACAATTACATTGCCGCTCTGCGTGAACTAGCATCGACATGCAACTTTAAGAAAATGGAAGATGAAATGATTCTTGACCAATTTATCGAAAAGACAATACATCAAAGAATTCGCGAGAGTTTGTTATTGGAAACCTATGCGTTAGATAAAGCTATTGAAATTGCAAGTTGTTGAAGGAATCTAATGTGGAAAGTCAAGTTTATACTGAAAGTATACAAGTTGCTAGTTCAAAAAATAGATTGGGTAAAGTAACTCAAAAATGTTTTTGCTGTCGACTGGGGGTCATTTTGCAAAAAACCCTAACTGTCCAGCTCTAACTGCAGTATGTAGAAAATGCAACAAAAAGGGGCATTTTGAAAGATTTTGCAGGTCTGTTAGCCAAAAAATGAGAATTTCTACAACTACCAATAATGAGGATATTGATAAGTTTTCTTCACCTCAAATTTTGAAAGTTGAGGATCAACCCAACAAAATGCCATATCTGAATTGCCAAGTTCTTGTCAATGGAAAGCCTTTGTTTATGGTTATAGATACAAACCAGCAACAGTGAACCTTGTGAATTATGACCATTCAAACATAGAGGTTAAGCGCTGCTTCAATACTTCCTTTATATATAATGACAAAACGATAGACTTCAATCTTTACATAGCAAATGGGCCATCCTTGCTTGGATTAGAAATATTTAAAGCATTAGGGTTACAGATAGAATCAAAGGGAAACTGTTAAAATGGATGATACGGAAGGATTGCTACAAGAGTTTGATCAGCTGTTTGAAGGAATAGGATGCGCAACTAAGTTTCAACATCGTTCTGAGCTACTCAAAATTGCAGTTCCAGTAACTCATAAGGCAAGGGCCGTACCATTTGCTCTTGAAGAGGAACTTGATCTGGAAATCAATGCACTACTTGATAAGAAATTATCGAGAAAATTGGTACTGCTGATTGGATTAGTCTAATTGTCGTGACCAAGCGTAAAAAAGGTAAAATACGTCTCTGTGTAGATTTGATATCGGTAAATCAAAACATCGTGCAAGTGAGATATCCACTTCCAAATATTGAAACACTGCTCGCTTCAGTAAAAGATGCATTTTATGTAACAAAATTAGATTTAAAGTCAATGTACCACCAGCCTCCCCTTCACGAGGATACAAAGAAATTGATGGCTTTTACTACTCCCTTAGGAAACTTTAGGTATTGCAGGGGGACATTTGGCTTAAGTGATATGCCTGGATCTTTTCAAAGAATGATGGATATTATTCGGCTGAAGAAAGTTTTTACACGACTATCATATAATGGACTAACATCGAATAAAGAAAAATGTGTGTTTTGTGCTGAAGAGCTAGAATGGCTAGGTGTTAAGATATCTAGCAAAGGAATTTCAATGTTACCTGGTAATATCAAGGTAATTGAAGAGATAAAAGAATACGAGGATGTCACAGAGCTAAGATCACTACTGGGGCTACTCAATCACTAGTTCCTGCCTCCAAAGTATTCAGAGTTGATTGAGCCAGTAAGGAAGCTAACTAGGGCAGAGATATCATGGGTTTGGGGAGAGGAACAGAAAGAATGATTGCAACAAGTAAAATCACAGATCATTAAGCCACCAGTCTTTGCATTTTTTCATCCAAAAGCCGAAACTTTTGTAACGACAGATGCTTCTGTTGCTGCTCTAGGAGCTGTACTTTCGCAGCGTAAAGAAGATGGTACTCATTAGTCACTCTGCTACAATCATCTGAAGGCAATGGTTGCAAACCTTTACGTTTAGCAAGATGGTCAGCACGATTATTGCGGTATACTTTCAGAGTAGTATACAAAGTTCAACCCAGAATGTTGTTGCTGATGCACTATCAAGGCTGTCGATTCCAACCCCTGAGGATGATGAATCTATAGATGATGAAGCAGCAATTTGCAGCATTCTCTCTCGACCACTTGCAATTTTACCAGAGCAGTTTTGAAAGGAGACCATTTCGGATCCTGTACTGAAACAAGTTGTGGACATTTTGCAAACAAAGTGGCCAGAGAGAAAGAAAATTCAAGATCAATTTTTCCATATTACAATGCTCGGAATGAACTTTACTTGTGGGGAGATCAATGAATAGGAAGATGGACGAGGGCAGTAATACTTGCATCGTTACAAGGACAAGTATTACAATTAATACACGAGGGTCATTTTGGCATAGATAAATACAAACAAAGAATGAGAGCACTAGCTTGGTGGCCTAAACTAGATGAACCTGGTGAGAGCTTTGTCAGAAACTGTAATGCTTGTGCAAATTCTGATAAATCAGCTTCTCAGTCAACAGTACCATTGAAACATACCCCTCTTCCAGACAGTCCCTGGAAGGAGACGAGCATTGATATTGCGGGCCTAATTGAGTCTGCACCAAGAGGTTTCAGATTTTTGATGGTGCTGCATGATTTTTATTCAAAATGGCCAGAAGTGCTAGCGTCAGATAACGTTGAGACAAAAGTGAAAACTGATTTCTTGAAGAATCGGTTTACAACATGGGGAGTTGCCAGAAAATGTCGTATAAGACAATGGACCTCAATTCATAAGTGAATAATTTGAATTCTTCATGAATGTTTATGGAATAGAGGATAAGCCTACACCAATATACAGCCCTCTGTCAAATGGAGCTGTTGGGCGTCTTAACCAAACTATTAAGAACCTGTTACAAGTTGGAATAAAGGATGGATTACAATGGAGAGAGAGTGTATCGAATGTGCTACTAGCTATACGTAGCACACCCCCACAGTACTACAAAGGAATAACCTTTTAAAATGATGACAGGAAGAGAGGTGAGAGTAAAATTATCAGCATTGCAACCTACAAGTGTACAAGGAAAGGAAGTAACAAAGAACAGATGTCAGGAAAAGAGTTCAAGAAGTGCAAAAGAAAAGCAAAGACCGTTATGATGCAAGGTCTACCATCAAGGCTAATAGATTTAAGAAAGGTGACATTGTGCGCATCAAACTTCCATCAAGACAAAATTAACTAGCCAGCAAATATTCAGACCCAATCCATGTTGAAGACGTTACGCAATCTACCGTTACAACAGAGGACGGTAGGAAATGGCAGGGCAACAGAATTGTGCCATATTTTGAAAGAGAACACATTGAAACAGACAAAGGTGGTTCACAATTAAAGAGTTACAAAGTGATAGGGAAAGTAGCTGCAAGTAGAGGAACAGAAGAGCTGAACGAAATAAGAGTGAGATGACCTGCAGAGTATCTGAAAGACTATGTTGTGGACATTGATTGACAAAAAGATTAATTCTGACATTCAAGGTTGAATTCCAAGAGAGGATGTTATGGGTAACTTTTGGCTGTTAGCATTCTGCCTTTTCTTTTGATGATTTGATATAATGTGGTATTGAATCTTGTAGGAAATTTATTTCTTTTCTCCTGTTCCACTAGATCAGTATCTCCAATGTCTATTTCTGATTCTTTTGCATTTCTGCTGGTGGCAGCATAATTTTTCATTTTTTCTTTGCTTTACATATGCATTGCATTTATATCATTTTCAAGAGCTTGCTTGTGAAAGTTGGAATCTTTCCGTTCTGTTGGGGTAGTTTGTTATTGATTTTTCAGTTAAATAAGAGTTCTGCTGGTGAAAACTGAGTTGATCAGTGCGGATAGTTCAGTAAAAAGCGATATATTTCTTTCTTCCAATTTTCACTATAGGCAGAAACAATTGCTTTGGTTATCGGTTTCATGAAGTTCTCAGCTTGAGAGTTTGCTTGTGGCCATAAAGGAGTGATTCTTTCATGCTTTATTCCATTTTCTGACATAAATTCGGCGAGTTTTTTGCTATCGAATGGCGGTCCATTATCACTCTTGATAATTCGGGGTAGTCTGTGGGTGGCAAAAATACGGTCCAATTCGGGAATAGAAGCACGAGCTGGAGTAGAATGGATAATTTCCACTTCTGGAAATCGAGAGTATGCATCGATAACAACTAGGGTTAATTCACCAGTTGGAAATGGCCCAAAAATTGATGTGAACAATGTCCCAAGGACCTTTTGGCAAATCAGACATTGTCAGAGGCTCTGGCTTATTTGCTTGACTATTTGCTTGACAAGCTAGACATTTATCAATAGTTATTTTAGCTATTTGATCTATATCAGGATACCATACCTTTTCTCGTAATAATTTCTTGGTTTTTATTAATCCTTGATGTCCTTCGTGCGCTAATAAGGAATCACAATTTTCAAACCACGAAATATAATATTCGACTCATCATTAACGGTTAATTCAGTTCTGATATTTTGAAATGTTTTTAAATCTGAGAGGTTGATATTTTCGGCATTATTGCCATGAAAATCAGACGTATCGAGCTATTGCCAATTGTCCTTTAAAATTAATTTACAAAGTTTTTGCAAAGTACAGTCAGTTTTTGATGCTGTTTGAATTTCCTCAAGTGTCATCGCTTTGGGAACAGCATGCAGTGACAAGAAATTTATATACTCCTCTGTGTGATTCTCAGAAGTAAGTTCTGACTTTCTTGTATACCGTGATAAAAAATCTGATGGATTGTATTTCCCTTTTATGTAAATAATATTGAAATCATAGTCTTGAACTCGCAAGTTTCAACGCTCAATTCGTGCTGAGGTCTCTGAGTTTCTATTTCAACAGTCTTACAATCTGTGTATAGGTTGAATTTCGCTCCATATATATAAATATATAAACGTTTTATTGCCCAACTAATGGCTAAAGCTTCCCTTTCAGTTTGAGATTATCGTTTTTCTACTGACGATAGAGATCTACTGACATACGCTACGATTTTACGATCATCTTTACCTTGTGTTTTTTGTGATAAAATTGCAGAAATTCCCCAAGGTGAGGCATCTGTAACCAATTCTGTTTCTTTCTGAGGATCGAAATACGCCATAACAGTGTCACTGGTTAATGCATCTTTGATTTTGTTAAACGCCTTGTTATGTTCTGAAATTCCATGTAAATTGAATGTTCTTTTGCGTAAGTTCGCGAAGAGGTTTCGTCAAGTCGCTAAAATTAAAGATAAACTTTAAATAATAGGTTGCTATTCCGAGAAATGTTCTGACGTCTTTCACCGACTGCGGCAGAGGCGCATTTTTGATTGCGGCAACTTTCTGTGTTTCTGGTGATACACCTTCTGAAGAAAATACGAAACCAAAAATCGCTCAAAGTAGTTGGAGCGTCCAGCAATTCAATTGAATAGCGAAAACTAACGACAAATGTAATAGATAAGTCTAGGTATACCTTGGAGTCGTGTGTAGATCACATGCTGGAATATTTCCGAGGCAGAATTCGTGCCCAAATGCAGCCGTTAGGACTGTTTTACTCCTCTGTGCGTTGAAATGCACTGATATATCGACTGTCTTCGTGTAAAACTACCTGATGATAACCAGATCGAAGGTCCAATTTCGAAAACATTGTAGCTGCATTTAAGGCGTGTATGACGTCATCCACTGATGGATTTGCTTGTCGATCTCGTAATATTGCTTCGTTGGCTCTTCTCATGTCGACACAGAGTCTCACATTTCCATTTGGTTTCTGTACAACAACTAACAAAGAAATCCACGGTGTGGGCCCTGTTACATCTTCAAAAATACCATCTTTTCTAGTTTGTCATGTTCGGTCGAAACTTGCTTTTTCAAATGAAATGGAATGCGTTGGGGGGGGGGGGGGCTGTGCGACAGGAGGTATTTGAGAATCTATCTGTAATTTCAACTCAAAATCTGTCAATTTTCCAATGCCATCAAATAAAGCAGGATGTTCAGAAACCAACTGGTGCAAACCAACTGAACATGAAGTAGTCCTAGCTCTGTAGCAATATTGAAACTTATCAAGGAGCCATAGTGCCCTTTACTAACATGAATTGTAGAAAAAGTGTATCGTGCCTTCGTTTCTAATTTAGCAGTGAATTTTCCAAGTATTGGCAGAGGGGTCTTTGAGCCATAAGCCAAGATTTTTGTGTTTGATTTTTGCAAATTGACTTTGTCATGTTCACGGAATTCTTTAAATGCTATTTCATCAATTATATCTATGGATGCTCCAGAACCTAGAACAATTTTGACTGCAACAATATTGATTTTCAATGTGACTTCCGGCGTTTTGGACTTTCGACCATATTTTGTCGCTGAAGCTGAATTCACTGCATAAAGATTTACATCATCGGAGCTTGATTCTTCTGCGGATATATCAAGTTCAATGTTTCGCACAGACCGTTTTTGAGCCTTCTGTTATTTTTGTACACTTGAGGTAGTACTACTGTAGCGAAGTGTATTCAGTAGATTTTATCTTTTCAGTTTTCACTTTACTTGGGCCATCTTAGTTTTACATTTTTCTTTCTTCCATTCATTGGCTTGTTTTCTTTTTCCCCGCGTAGGAGTTTTTTTTGTTGCAGATCCTTTTGCATCATAGCGCGGGAAGCCTCTTCATCAAGTATTCCCATTCCTCTGATTAGGTTGTCTCCACCTAAGTTAGTAACCCTCGCCTATTTCCGTTTCCTTGTCTATACTTTCTATACATGTACATAGCATCATTTTAGTTAGTAGGTTTTTAGTTAATTTTGGGTTCGTTACAAGTTTGATGATTATAAAAAGATACAGAAAAACACAAAGTCAACCCATTTCTCTCAAAGTTTTTCTGTAACAGCGATTCGCGGTGAGATCATTCTTATTTTTACTATTGGCAAATAAATACACGACATATTTGCTAAACTACTACGACAGACTTTGGCGAAATGATGATCTTGACCACACTTCGCGCATTGTTTTCCTTGGGCAGGGCAAGGACTGTTTTTTATGAGGCCAAGAATATCCACAACGGTGGCATTTCTCTAGTGAACATTTGTCTGACGAATCTTATCTGGATTGATTGATTGTTCTATGCTTGCAGCTTAAATTCGCTTGCCTCGAGAGCTCTGGCTTTAGTTAATAATTTGTCAAGAGTTATCGCTTCTTCTCGTAATCCAACCTTCTTAGTTGTTTTGAGAGGCAATTTTGAATGATTGTTGCTTTGATTTATTTTTCTGCATTGTGAAATGCACAATGTGTAGCCAGTTTCCTCAGCCTTGTACAAAATTGGTCAACTGTCTCTCCAGCTAACTGAGTTGCTTCTCGAAATTAAATTTTTTTTTTTCTTTGGTGCAAAATATTCATCCAATTTCTCTAGAGCTTTCGCAAAATCATCATCTGCCCCTTTGTCAGTAAATGTATCAAAAACTTCTTGGGTTTCGTGACCAGCTAGATACAACAATAATGCTCTCTTCTGTTAATTTTCTTTGATGTTCATCGCTGCCAAATATGTCTTGAAACAGCGCTTCCATGATTGCCATCTTTGACTTATAGATGTTGGATCGGACACAGGATCAAAAGAAGGAAGAGGATTCAATGATACATGTGCCATTTTGTTTTAAGTCCTCGTCGCCATTTTAATGTTTTATGTTGAGGTGACACGAATAGACAAGGCCCGCTATCTGATCTGTAATCACGTCTGTACAATACTAAAGATTGACAGTTTATATATATATATATATATTTATTTACATAATTAGGATCACGTGTTATATATATCATCATAAATTATCACAACATTACAAAATGAAAGGTTTGACGACCTTATGATTTTGTTTTCGAAATTGACGCTACTGACAATTGTTCATCTTTTGTTCTTTGTTGATATTTTCAACGAATCTAGGTCAAGAATTTGAATCTCGGTCCCGAAAGCGAGTTTGAAAAATGTCACTTAACTATTAGGGCGAGGCTGTTAGCTTTCACTCTTCAGAAGTGAGGGCCAGATGATAAAAGCAAGCAAATTCAAAAGTGTTTCACTTTTTTGGTGAGTTTCCCGTAATTTTTGTAGCTAAGAAAACATTTTTGTAAAAATGTAGCCTAATTTTCCTCGCGGCCCGCACAGTGGGCGCGAGCAAGCGGAGCATATAGATAAATGAGATTATTGATTATTGAATGACCGGTGATTAGTACATTACAAATGAGGCGTAATACACTTACTTACCTTGCATAAGTATTGCACCACCTTACTCAAAATGGCTATGCAACCACAAAATGTTTTGATCAGGCCAAGATTTAAATCGCCACAGCTAGGGCTATACAGCTTGTAAAGTGATAATTTTAGCTGGAAAATGTGAACAAATTAACTGACGCCATTTTTGGAAATAGGAAACAAGAATTAATTGCATAATACGTTTTCTAAGTTGCACAAAATGAGAAATGGCAAAAATAGAAGAATTCAATTATAAACAAAGAGTTGCTTTTAGGTATTTGCACGAAATTGTCATATGAATAATGTTGTTTTCTCTGATAAATGTCATTTTGGCATTAAAAATGGCTTGGGGAATGACAGCTGAGGATGAAAACCGGTAATTTTTTCAACCACAATTATTCATGCGCTCTCCATCATGTTTTTTTGAGTGCTTTTAGGCGTAGTGGCGTCAGAAAGGTGGTGACTTTCGACCAGAAAATGAATGCTGCAAAATCAACACTCTGCTGCGGGAAAACCTCCCCCAAAGTATTTAAGCCATCTATGGCGATAAAAGATAGGCCATATATCTTCCAGCGTGTTAATGCACCCCCACATCGACCCAACATCACCAAAAATTTTTTTCACCAGCAGGGAATCAATCCTCCCCTTGGCCTGCACAGAGTCCTGATCTGAATGTCATCGGAAACGTTTGGCAATTCATTACAAACCAATTTTGATCCAATAGTTCCTTGAATGACCCAGAATGATTTGATCCAGCGAGTTGAGGAAGTTTGACTACAAATTCAAACTTCATTGTGATTTTTGAAGGAAAATTTACAAATTGATTCCAAGAAGGCTTGCAGCAGTACAACCAATGCGTTGTTATCCAACAAAATTCTAACAATAGAACGATTACAATGACCGTTATCAACAATGAATTAGTTTTTTTAACCTTGCAAAAGATTACGCTTCGATTGGTACAAATTTTATTTCTGCCCCCATATCGAATCGCTGTTGAAATAGTTGTCTAAATTTCATGTGTCTTTTTCCGCTGCCCAGGCAATCAGCCAGTAAGGTGGTCCAATACTTATGTGAGGTAAGTGTACATTGAATAAAATAGTTTTAAACATGTAGAATTTCACATACATTTCACAAACATTCGAGCAAAAAAGTGTGTCCGGATGAGCTAAAATCTTTACAACATGGATTAACTTTCTTTTCTGAGTTACCCTTGCTATTTCCTTTCCCTTCAAATATAAAAATCCAGAAATTCATGCCAGATGAGTTTGAATGATAATCATCAGCAAGAATCATAATTCATTGCCCCAAAATATTCACAGAAATTCCTTCCTTCATGAAAAAACAAGCATCACAATACATAGAAGGTGCTTTTTGGTACCTCTCCAAATGCTCCAGTCTTATTTGTGCCCAAATTGTTAAAATTGCAGATCACAGTGAAATGTGGTGTTCTATCACTTCACGGAACCTGTTGATAATACTATGGCAGACAGAGGTTTCGTTATTGCTGATATACTGCCACATGATGTCTCTCTCAACACTCCTCCATGTAAAGACAAGTGTGACCAGCTGTCTCCAAGGGCAGACAGGAAACTACCAGGATTGCTGCTGTCAGGATCCATGTAGAAAGAGCTATTGGTCAGATTGAATTCCAACGGAGTCTTTCCTATGACCTTACATCATGTTGCCAACCAAATCTTTACATCATGCAGTTACTTAACAAATTTCTTACCATTTAGGGTAAATGCTTGGATAAAAATTAAGTTAAATTAGTTTTTTCTCGTTTCATATCCTCAGTTATCTCAAAGATTTATATTTTATGGATATGATTCATGACAAAGGAAAAGTCAAACAATTCTTCTTTAGTTCTCTTACTTTGAATAATTTTCCCAGCCACCATGTACATAAATTCTGGCAGTACAACTAAAAGTGGAAGAATTTTAAACTTGGCAGGATCTGTCTTTCAATTAACTCTTTATCATGATTTATTCATTGCACAAACAAGGGTTCTTTGTCCCTGTTACAACCACCAAATCAATGTAATTCAAGCCACTGCAATGCATCTACATGCCCTTGAAACTGGAAGTAGTCTGGGCGGTTATTCTTAAATTTACTTTATTCTCTTTCTTAAGAAAGAATTTCTTGCTAAGCAGAGCTGAAGCAAGATCAGCTTTGGAAACACTCTGATAACCTCTCTGAATCATGGTTTGTAGCAACCCAGACCTTATGTGATATTCAAATTTATAACCATGTCCAGTTGCAGAAGTTGAATAGCACACAGATCGTAATTTTGATTATGATTCTAGAGTGCTGGCAGCTGCAAACTAGAAGCTAGAGGCAGTAATCCTATACATTCTCTGCTCCTTCCAATTACTATTGGTTAACTGCTCAATCTCAAAACTGTCTCTATCACAAATTATTGTTTTTGCAGTAGAAGTTCATCATGTCTTTGAAATGTAAGCAAGAAATGTTGTAAAAGTCATTAAATGGCTTTGAATCTTGAGAAAATATAAATTTGACAGAGACTTTCCCCAGGGGAGCATTTAAAGCTGGAATCTCTTCACTCCTTACATAAGTGTTTTCTGGAAATGACTTTTCAGTATTGTGGAAGGCATGAAAGCAGCTATCTGGCAAGCAAACACCTAGCTGAGACTTAAGCTCTCCAATGCTCTTTTCATCAACTCCTCTATCACATTGAGCAGGTAGATCAAAAGAACTGCACCTTGGAATGTTCCTTAGGTTATTATTCTTGTCAAATCTAATCTTGAGAAAGACTATCTCATCACTTGGCCCAAGAACTATAGACTGGGATAGGATTATCCAACCAGTTAATCTGGAAGTGCAAGATACAGGTTTAGGGTACTGCTAGAGGCCTTTCCTGTTAAAACTTGTAGTGGGAACAGGACGCCACCATCATGGTTACAATTTCCATAGCCACACAGACCAGTACTATTAGGACAAATGCATGCAGCACAGTAATCATCTCTGGTTCCGTTTTTCAGAACAACAAGGATTTTGCACAAGGTGGCTTTCATTGATGCTTTCATCAGAATGTCAAAGAAGATGAAAATCAGCTGCAATTGACATCCATCTGATATGTCCTTCACAAAAAACTGCTTAATTTCTCATAGGATGTGCTTTTTTACAATATGTACCTGTATTTTTGGATTCTTATCACCAGATATTCATACAACTGAATGAATGAAAATGATGGCGTTTTTCATAAATCAGTTACTCATGGCCAGGTCGAAAACTCGGACTTCTCGGACTTCTCGGACAAGATGGTCCGAGTTTTCGAAGTCCGAGTTTTCGACCTGGCCGAGTTTTCTCGGACGTGTTTTCAATGTCCGAGTTTTCGACCTGGCCGACGGCAAGGTCGAAAACTCGGACTTCTCGAACGAGTTTTTGAAGTCTCAAGAAAGAAATCTCCGTGAAAGGAGTTTTTTTAATTTTATAGCTAAATCTTATCCATCTTCATAGTTAGCTAATTCAGTACGGTCAATATAGCTTCAGGTTCCAATATCG
>JAACYV020076118.1:0-11548 GCA_009936425.2 Chrysaora fuscescens
GAGATGTACAAATAAATATATTCCTATTTCCATCATTTATATGTCAGGGGTAATTAAGAAAATTTAAGAAAGTGTGCCGGGGAGTTGATTTACAATTGTTTGTTCTATTGTTCCTAAATTAAAAGGGTTCGGTTCTATTCTTCAAGTTGCGATGCCATTTAGATTGCTTAATAGTTATGTATATAGAGGTAGAAAAAGAAGATAGATGCTAAAACTCAAACTGGGACCTATGCAATAATACTACACGTCCTCCCATCATGTAAACATGAAATAATTTAATAAAAAAAATTGTCTGAAAGTCTGTATCTCAGAGATAGAACAGAAGTAGATTTAGAAGCCTTAGATTTGTCAAAGTAGTGCTTTAAAAAATATCAACCATGGGCTTAGCAAAGAGTTTAATTGGGAATCACACGCCAAGATGATCATATGAGCTAACAAAGCAGCCTCCATTAATTAATCAGTATTAAGAGGCTTTCCAGTAACCTCAATTCAGAAGAATTTCTGTTGAAAGTAATTGACCAGCCAGTCAGATCTATAAAATTGCCTGGTAATTCCATCAAAATAGTCACATTAACTGCTCTGAACAGTATTGTACACTTGCAAACACTATGTCAAAAAATTTACTGTAGCCAAGTTTAGGCAAGTTTGAGCTACTGATGACAATAGATTTTCTGCTTCTACATTTTTGCTGAGCCAAGAACGGGCAAGAAAAGACAAGTGCTGATGAAAGGTTTATGATGATGCATGAAAAACTTGCATTCTAACTTCTAAACAGCCATTGTACATTAAAGTACATTACATAGTATTGTACATTGTACATTGTACATTACATAGTATTTTGCTTAGATCAACTGCATTTTTTGTTAAATTCTTAAGAAAAATTATTTCTGCCCCAATACTTTATTCTCTGCAGAATTTCTGAGTTCAAAATCCTTGCATTTTTAGTGTTAGTAAAACATGCATTTACCTTATTACATGAAAATAAACCACCTACCTAATTAAGAAGGCAAAAATTAAGCTGCACAATAAATAATCCTGCATACTCTTAAGTTGTGAGAAAAAGTGTACAATTAAGTACAAAAAAATGTGTACAAATGATGAAGCTGGCGCTCATTAAGACTGTTTCTTTGCTTTGCGGCTTAATTAGGTACCAAGTTTATTTGAGTGTAGAAAGGTATTAAGACTGTTTCTTTGCTGTGCGGCTTAATTAGGTAGCAAGTTTATTTGAGCGTAGAAAGGTATTAAGACTGTTTCTTTGCTGTGCAGCTTAATTAGGTAGCAAGTTTATTTGAGCGTAGAAAGGTAGTTGATTGCTTACAAACCTGAATGACCTTTTGTCCTCTAAGCTCAAAACAGCCAAGCGGAATAACAACCAAACCAAACAAAGCAGTGTAAAACCAATATGTCTCCTTGCATTCCACATTTGAAGGAACATAAACATTGCTGAAATCAGCTGATGAACACTCTTTCCAAGAGTCTGATGGTCTCCAAGGAATCACAGATGACCATGTTGTACCGACGACTGTCGCATATGACCAGGAGACAAAAGTCATGTAGCAACACAAGGCAATGATGTACATTACTTTGAAACCTTTTCCAAGAAAAATGTCACATAATTCTGAGAATTCAAACTTTCTAGATGATATAACTTCATATGTAGGCAAAGGCTGTCTGTAGGATCGCTGTAGTTCTCCACTATGAGTAGCATCCGGGTTTAACTTAGATTCTTCGTCAGGGGTTGAATACTCTAAGAAGGAGTTAATATGTTCCCTGCTGTACTCCAAGCCCTGGTTGTTAGAATGAAAAAGTCCATTATAGAAGAATTAAGAAATTAATGGTAGTTAGGTAAATCGTACCCTATTCTAAATAAAATAGTAGTACTTAGTATGAGCTTTAAAAAATCTCCTCCTGCAAATCAAATGTGATGCACATAAATACAGCTAAGACCAAAAGATACAACAAATATAACATTAGTGTTGGAGAAAGACCAGAAAAGATAGAGATTTCTTAGTCACTGCTTTGATAAATGGCCAGGCCCAGAACATATATTGTCTCTTTTCTTTTCAAGGTAATGGGATTTTTTCTCATATTTCTCAATATGATCCGTAAGTACAGAACGTCAAAGATTTTTTCATATTTTATTCAGAATAATAGTTGCCCCTACCCATCTTGGATTTCGATTTTTTATGAATATATCTTAAACTGCCCAAAGGCCATTAGAAGTTGCAACAAAACTAGGCCTGGGCATACCTGTGCCCTGGACATAACTTCCAGAGTCCAAACCGCAGTAATACAGCTGATGGCAGTAACCAAAGCCAAAGAAAGCATTCCAGCCAAAATGCCTGCATGATAAAATGCGAATGGTATTGCAAGAAACCCATTCCCGATTAAAAGGTTCACGGCGAATAGAAAACCAACTCCAGTGCTAACCGATGTCGATTCTTCTTCATTGTCAACATATCTCTTTAGCAAAGAGAATTTCCGATTTCTTGGTTCGATAGTCACAGATCCGTACAGGGTATGCATCAGAAAATATTTCTCAAAGTAAATCTACACTATATTTACGAAGTTTGTCATGTATGTACTTTCCAATAAATACATGTTGTATTTTGTAGAAATCTTTGACGTTTCTCGAGCTTATCTTCTGACACTTTGAGTCCGAACAATGGCTGCCAGAGTCAAGTTTCCCGGGGGTAGGACATGGCTAACAGGAGAAAATTGACGTTTTATTGCAAGATCCTCAACTAAAGTATGACTTTTCATGGCAAAAAAGTCTTAAAAATCCTTTTTTACGTATAATGAATGCTTTTTTTAATGAGAAGAACCAAGAATCTCAATAATGCCATGAATTACATTTCAAAATACAGTAACTTATACCCCCGGGAAATGTGTCCCTGGCACATTTCCAAAGGATGCATGCATGTTGATTGACAGTTTGTTTGGCGAAAATAAAGACAAAATTAAAGGCAATCGGAAATAATTTTAAGAATCGAAAATACAACTTCGATTAGAATACAACTTTTTTAGATTATGATATAAGCAAATAATCAAAAATATTTTTAAAATAGAACGTCACGAATTTCCATGTCAAAAAGTTAAAAAGTCATAAAAATTGTAAAACCCACAAAAAGCAAGCATTTTTCCAATGCAATGGAGCTCTTCAAATTGATTGGATTGATTGCTCAGACAACTGATCTTAACTTTTGTCAACACTTACCCAAAATAATTTACGAGATTTTTCAGGAACTAGAGCATTTTTTGAGATATTTAAAAAATTTTCGCGAAATGACATAAGCTGAAAGCGTGCGAAATTTTGGGGGGTATTTAGTGTGGTAATTAGCCCTTCGTCTTCACTAGCAACATTATAGCGAGTAAGTACATTCAACTAACACAATTTTCGAGTAGCTACTTTTTCACCCTGCTAGTTCAATCTCAGACACGAAGATTTACAAAACAGATCTACAAATCAGATAAAGTATTTAACCAAGTTTCTTATCCTTGTTTGATGTGCCTGCTTCATTCTCTCGGTTCTTTTTTGATTTCCTATCCTTCTTTTTGCCACGGCCTTTTCCCTTTTTTCTTTTCTTCCCATTCCTTTTATGCTTTCTACGTTTGTTTTTCTTGTTTTTTTTCCTGCCATTTTTATCAGGATTCTGGCCCACCTTGTCCTTCCCATTAACCTTCCTGTTATTACCACCCTTTTTCTTCCGTAAACTTCCCTTCTTCCCCTTTCTCCTGTTCTTTTTCTGCTTCTTTCTGCCTGCTTTTCTAGCCGCTTTCGAGCTCCAGTCCACGCAGAGCGCGCTTGATTTCTTCTTGGGGAATTTGCTACATTTGAGCGCATCTGGCCATTTGAACCCGTATTGCTTCAATATTTTGATGCAACCCTTCTTGACTCTCTTGCAATTGTGACGACATGGGGGCAACAGTCGCAGAGTACCAGAAATAGGGACACAAATGGGCGCATAAACCGAACACAAGAACCGTCGTAGGTCTGACGAACAGTTGACACTCACCAGTGGTTTGAACGACGTTATTTCCACGTTCGCTTCGTTCTGCGTCTCGTGTCCGAGCAAATTGGGAAAATGGGTCTCGTTATACGGCAATGATTTACACATGGTTATCCTAAGTGGTTCACATCTTGAGTCCAGTGTTTCGTATCGAGCAGGCACTGCTCTAGACAAACTGACAAATCCAAGAGCACCCAAAACAAGGAGAAACAGCCACGCCATTGTGGATTGATATCCAAAGATCCTTTCTAAAAAGGTGGTTTCCCAAAATAACCAGCACTTGTTTCTCTAAATCTTGCACCACACTAGTAGGAAAGCTTGTATTTCAATACTCTCCTTCTCACGATGAAATTCAATTCTAGTTCATCAAAAAAGGAAAGTTCAAACGAAACCTGATACTGTCTTACCAAATCCCAGAATGTCAGTTAAAAAGTTGAAATGTCGTTATCATTACTCATCGAGGCGGGCGTGTCTTCAATCGACCATCTTTCCCAAAGGAACACGATAAATGAGTGGCTTTCCTGTAAGAAATTTTCACCAATGTGTAAATGAGGCCCTGGTGACTATGTTTATCATGAGCTGGCAGGATCTTCGAACGAATGTCTTCGCCTGGAGATTAACAACTGTCTGCAAAGTACAGTCAAGAGAGCACTTATTGTTGACGTTAATCACTGCCTATCACCGCGGGGGTTTGTTTCCTAAATTCTGCACATTTGATTTGATTTTGATGCTGCTGAGCCTTTTGGCAATTTACATCATAATAAGCAAACCGCAAACCTAATTCGATTAACGTATGCTTGATTTATTATGCGTTGTGTATCAAAATGTATAATCCCTTTCGAGTCTTGCTTAAACATTTCACATCTTTTCTCCTTCTTTCAAGCGACCTCCGTTCTATTCAATCCAATTCAATGCTTTCTTCATTTACAAACAGAGATTGGTGAAATGCAATTTAATTTCTGTGGTTTGAAGGGGAACTATCGGAAATATTAGCAAAAATCAACGGAAATTTGAATCAACTGATAGCTTGGAAAAAGGATCATTTATCTAAACAGACGTTTATATATATCATGTTTCAATTTGAATGTAAATGATAACATTCAACATTAAACTTGCTTACTTATTATTATTCTCATCATCAATTATTGTATTTAACAAAGATATCTTTGTTTTTCACTTTTGGATGCTAAAAAGGCCTTGTCACTATTTGACGCACGGTAGGGCTGGGCAAGGGGGCTAGGCGCTGTCCTTTCCAAAGCCTCACTCAATAAAAAAGATAAAAAGGCAGGAACACCGCAACGCAACAAAAACTACAGCAATAAGTCTAAAATTTAATTTTTACCAATATTTCGTTTGAAAAAAAAACCCTGAATATGTCCTGCATGGCAGGACGAAATATTAATAATAATTAAATTTCAAACTTATTGCTGTCGTTTTTGTAACGTTGCGGTGTTCCTGCCTTTTTATTTCATTATCGTTCTTCGCTGCAAGCATCCTTTGGATCAAACATACGTTGCTTGGTATTGTGGTTTTTCCTTTCTCTTATACCTCCAAAAAAAAACTTGCAATTTAGTTTCCCCAGGTTGGAATCGCCACCAAAGTCACTCAGACTTCAAGGGATATTACAAATCTTTGTCTGCAAGGGTCAGAGTGGGGCACCTGTGTCTCTTCATAATTGACACTGTGGGTCAGGTTTCACCCCGGCTCTACTATATAAACCTCTCTTAAAAGGTGGGCAACAAATAAAGATATAATCTTGATACCATACCATGACTAACTGTAACGAAGTATTTAGGCCCTTTGCTTGTTTCATTCATAATTTTTCATAATTTTCATTCAAAAGAAAAACAACTTGTACAAAAACATCTAAAATAAGTATCGCAACTTTGGAAAGTTTGATCTGCCAGATCATTAGTAGAAATAGCTTTTTTATGAGAAGAAAGGGTCAATTTTGTTGGATGAAATGTTATATGCCTTTTTTCATAGAAATTGAAATCTTTTCTAAACCGAGCTGTACATAAATATGGACGTAAAAAGGCAAGTTGTTTAAAAGGGGCGTTTTTCGACGTTCTGAAGGGCGTGGTCTTAAAAACGTTTCACTCGCTCCGCTCCCCGCTTAGTCCCCCCCCCCCCCCACTTTCAAATCGTTGCGCCGTCCCTGTTTTTCAGTAACTTCGATTCAGGAAAATTCCCATTGAAAGAAATTGATCAGCCAGCTAGATGCAAGAGATTGTCTGGTAATCCCATCAACATAATAATCACATTAACTGTTCTCAACAGTATTGTACACTTGCCAACATTATGTCAAAAAATTTGCTGTCTGTGGCTAACAATTTAGGCAAGTTTGAGCTACTGATGGCAAAAGATTGTCTGCTTCTACATTTTTGCTGAACCAAGAACGGGCAAGAAAAGACAAGTGTCAATGACTTTTTGGGGGGGAGATAAGGGGGGTAATTACCACATAGACTTCACTAGCAACATTATAGCTCCTATTTTGAATCAAATTTTAAGCACCCTCAACACTAACACAATATTTGAATACTATTTGACCCTGATAGGACAGCCTCAAACACGAAGATTTACAAAACAGATCTACAACAGTTAAAGTATCTAGCTTTTCTAGGCTTCTTATCCTTTTTTGTTGTGCCTTCTTCATTGCTCGGTTCTTTTTTTATTCCCTATCCTTCTTTCTCCCACAGCCTTTTGGCATTTTTCTTTTCTTCCCATTCCTTTTATGCTTTCTACGTTTGTTTTTCCTATTTTTTTTCCTGCCATTTTTATCAGGATTCTGGCCCACCTTGTCCTCTCCGTTAACTTTCCTGTTTTTACCATCCTTTTTCTTCCGTAAACTTCCCTTCTTCCCCTTTCTCCTGTTATTTTTCTGTTTCTTTCTGCCAGCCTTTGTAGCAGCCTTGGAGCCCCAGTCCACGCAAGGCGCGCTTGATTTCTTCTTGGGGAATTTGCTACATTTGAGCGCATCTGGCCATTTGAACCCGTATTGCTTCAATATTTTGATGCAACCCTTCTTGACTCTCTTGCAATTGTGACGACATGGGGGCAACAGTCGCAGAGTACCAGAAATAGGGACACAAATGGGCGCATAAACCGAACACAAGAACCGTCGTAGGTCTGACGAACAGTTGACACTCACCAGTGGTTTGAACGACGTTATTTCCACGTTCGCTTCGTTCTGCGTCTCGTGTCCGAGCAAATTGGGAAAATGGGTCTCGTTATACGGCAATGATTTACACATGGTTATCCTAAGTGGTTCACATCTTGAGTCCAGTGTTTCGTATCGAGCAGGCACTGCTCTAGACAAACTGACAAATCCAAGAGCACCCAAAACAAGGAGAAACAGCCACGCCATTGTGGATTGATATCCAAAGATCCTTTCTAAAAAGGTGGTTTCCCAAAATAACCAGCACTTGTTTCTCTAAATCTTGCACCACACTAGTAGGAAAGCTTGTATTTAATAGCTACTCTCCTTCTCACGATTAAATACAATTCTAGTTCATCAAAAAATGAAAGTAAAAACGAAACCTGATACTGTCTTACCAAATCCCAGACTGTTTTCTAAAAGTTGAAATTTCGTTGTCATTACTCATCGAGGCGTGGTCTTCAATGAGTATACAAGCCTCTTATAAGGGCCTGATTACATGGGCGAGTTGACCCGCTTGTAGCTCGTTTCCTTCTCATTGAATTGTCCCAATGCTTCGGTCAAATCCTTCATAGAAATAATTTGCGATTACATGAAGCGAGCCAACCCAAATTGGCTCGTTTTTCGAAAGTGGGTGAACCCGGCTAGGTGAGCTGGCCTTTCCCATGTAATCGCACCAACCGAGTCAACACCGGGTTGGTGCGATACCGGAACAAACAAAATGGCTGCTACTGGAAGTGGGAAGAAGTTCTCTTGGACACCCCTTGAATATTTTACGCCTTCTATGGTTGATCGCCATATTGAGTGATCGCGACGACAGCCTCGTTTTGGTTTTAGCCGGATTGACTAAGGGCCAGAGCCGAGCTACAAGAGAGTCAACCCGCCCATGTAATCGTGATTACTGCCGAGCCAGAGCCGAGCCAGAGCCGAGCCAGAGCCGAGCCAGAGCCGAGCCAGAGCCGAGCCAGAGCCGAGCTACAGGCGGGCCAACTCGGCCATGTAATCAGACAAGGCATCAAGATATGGTCTTGTTATCTTGAATTACAGAGGTAGTTAATCTTACCAATTGAAAATAAAGTATGTAGACAAGGGCAATCGATGAAGCTAACTGAACGATTTGCTTTGATTTCTCATGGCTGTGCTTTGTCTATCTTATCCTATCAGATTGATCTAAATTTCTACTGTTATTGAATTACCGGGATGCTTTATCATAGTTTGAAAACCACGTTAGTTTGACCTGCATTCCAGGACAGAAAAAACAAAACAAAATTAATATGGGTAAGATTACTTATCATTTCACACCTAACCACAAGAGTGGCCAGAAGCACTCAACGAAATATCAGTTTTAATAGCTTTAAACGGAAAAAATTTTTACAAAAAAAAACGAAACGTGAATTTGAACATTCTGGATGACTAGTATGGAATGTTCTTCGACTGTGCTCATTGCGTTCTTGGTAAACGAGGTAGCATTTGTGGCCTTTCTGGTTCCGTAGCTATTGTACCATACCAGACAGGAGCAATAGCTACAGAAACTTCCTACGTCAACGGAGGGTGACAATGCCTCTGCCTTTATCGATGCCCTTCCAAACGGAACTCGCCTGTACACATTGGAGACAGAGGCTACGATGGATCGACGGC
Source organism: Chrysaora fuscescens (assembly GCA_009936425.2). Taxonomy (NCBI): domain Eukaryota; kingdom Metazoa; phylum Cnidaria; class Scyphozoa; order Semaeostomeae; family Pelagiidae; genus Chrysaora; species Chrysaora fuscescens. The sequence continues at coordinate 8,806 of JAACYV020076118.1, forward strand.
CTACGTCGGTGGAGTGGTCACAATACCTCTGCCCTTATCAACAGTGCAACTGCCTGTATGCCCCTACCCAACAGCAGTAGCTTACAAAGTCTTTGCCGTCCAGGCGCCTTAGGCGTACGGCGTTGATGATGATATAGCAAATGAGGCGTAGTCTCGCTGCATTAATGTATGTTCACTTACAATAGACCTATAAATCAGGAAGCGCATGAACTGATTTTTCCCACAAACGACGATTCATTAATTTGTAGCAAAAAAGCTCTTTTGTGGAATCGTATGGATCTTCAAAGTTACGCAGCAATAAAGCGGCAAATCATGCCCCAACCCCTTACGGACAGAGCTAGGTGATTAGCCAATCATATCGGGGCTTTTTCCATCCTGCCTTGATTGGTGACATATGTAATCGTTGTAGCCCAAGGAGCAGCAATGCAGTTTATGGAGCTTGCAGATCAAAAGGAGGCCCAATCAAAATTGTTCTGAACAGCAGTCTATGTAGCAAGTCGAATGATAGAGTTTAACAAGATTTAATGCCTCCCTCCAAAAACTATATTAAGCAGGAAAGACTGGGCTTTTTGTGCATCACCATGCAATGCCCTTAACGTCTTGTCTGCACAAGATAGGACTTAGCAAGGTGATTGCAAGGAAACAAGTTTCCGCACGGCAATGCACCACTCCGACGGGTGGAAAAAAGGCCGCCGGCTGGAAGAAGAGACAGAAAAAGGAAGAAGAGAGAAGAAGAATAACAGGGATGTGGAGGGTGGGAAACAAACGAACCAACCGCAAGGTTACAAGGACGTACAAATTCGTGGAAGTGATTCCAAGGAGCAAACGTCCTAAGACTAGCATGAGGTCAAGTGGGCGTAGCAAAACCAGATTCTGTAAACCAACTAACCCAAACCAGAACTGCATGCAAACGAGGCAGTTTCCTCCTGAGGGCATTAACACAGGTTAAACTACGTCTAACCGACATAAAGCATCGTTTTTGCCACAGCATCAACCCGAACCCATGGCAGTGACTAACCCCCTTCCTAAAATTGTTTCTAGTTGCTGCGTCATCAAGCAACTAACAATTCTGTTGTGACAGAAATTCGTGGGTAAACAAGAAAATTAAAAGAACAAGCTCTAGAATCACATCTAGAATGGAGGATTTAGAGGATGAGAGTCTGGGCACCAGTAAGATAACGAAACGGCCTAAAGTAAAGAAAGGTGAATACCACGGGATTGAAAGCTACTTAGATGGTAGACCCGATTGTGGCCTTATTATTATCCCTCTAAAACAAAGATAATCTGCACAAAGATAGCGGCATAGCTTATCAGCTTCTTCTATGGTCATTAGATTTTTTATTGCCAGAGAGTATTTTGTGTTAATATAGCCGCGGTTTGAATATATGTCACAGCGAGAAGAGCAACGTTAAACCGAATCCGATTTTGTATGTTAAAAGTATTAAAGCGGCTTTTTAAAGCGATTTTGTACAAGATTTTCCCTAAGTACAAGATTGACAGAGAATGGGGGTACTCTGAAACAGTTCTGATTAACAATATCACATCTCACGGCGAAAAACAAAGTACTTTATTGATTACGATCCTAAACGTGAAAGAAAAAAGTTCGTATAAGCGAAATAAACAGTCTCCGCAGAGGCAAAGCTTCAATGGTGATTTGTTTTCCAGCTTTGAGGCTTTTTGTTGATCGTATCTTTGGCAAAGCTTTTTCGTGAGCCAATTATTTGCTTATTTTTCGTAATACTCCTCCTCATTGGTGTGATAAAAAGCTGTCACAGAGGCCTAAATTTTTCACTGCCAAGTGTTATGGTTCGTTATATAAGAGATCAGCAACTTATATAAATAACAAATAAATGAATACTTCTATTCAAAGTGCTTGTAATGTCCAAGCCTTGCGCTATGTTTTTGTTACATTTACTTGTGTAGAATTTTACGCCGATTGTTATGCACTATGGAATTTGTTAATGATGCAAGCACATTTGTTCTCGAGGTGCCAAAGATGCAGGCACATTTATTCTCGAGCTGCCAAAGATGCAGGCACAGTTATTCTCGAGCTGCCAAAGATGCAGGCACATTTATTCTCGAGCTGCTAAAGATGCAGGCACATTTATACTATATATACAGATTCCTGACTAGCATATTCATATGCAATTCTCGATGACTATATTTCATTGGGAAGCGAATTACAAATAATTGGGCCAAAAAACCTTTGGAGTTTATGCCATATCTAGTTGCTAGTTTAGTTCAAATGTCATTAACTCGAATATCCTTCAAGCTCTGCGAGCCTATTTCTATGTTCAGGAGGGGAGAGAAGGGCCTAAGCTTCGATGACGAGACGAGACAACTTCGACTGCTTTAGCTACGAAGACAAAGATTCTCCTCTTCAAATACACTGATGAAGCCAAAATTGAATGTTGATTCATCAAACGTCAATGAATGCTTTGAAGTTTATCCGTACCAACCCATCCCAGCAATTTCCTGTAATATATCATATTATAACAAATTGATCTGGAGAATGAATTAGGATCCCGGAATGATTTAAATCTTTAATCCCTTTTCCTTTACGCAATTCTGCTCCTGACGTGTCAATCAACAAAGTTGGTCGTTCAAAGCTAGACATGAAAGAAGAGCAAAGAACTAACTGTATATTGTTAGAAGGATTTCCTTGGCATTATCACTGTCTAATATAAGAGTTAATCCTGTCCAGGGCCGTCGCGCAATCATTTGTGCAGGGATTTGAAAGAGG
>JAACYV020076562.1:0-11525 GCA_009936425.2 Chrysaora fuscescens
AGAACAGAATACTTGAACTGATTGTCAATAACAGAAGACCTGATCCTTACTTCAGTTTGGCCATTGGATGCATCCCATTGGATGGATCTCGTCATGGTGAACTTGTGCGAGGAATCAGAAGCCTCCTCCTTTCTGAAGCTTATCATTAAGTGCTCGAACAGGCTTCATTCAATGTTAAGCAGAGGCCATGGCCACATAGAGTATGTTGGATTGGCAAAAACCCTCGGACTCAAGGCATTGGAAACCGTTAATTTGCCACAACAAGATCCACCAGTTCCTCCTTCGACCAATTCACCAAAATATACAGCAGCTACTAAGGGTGGAGACGACTGTGAAGAGACTGGATACCACGCAGCTAAAAGCTTTCACATCGCTGTTTTTAAATTTCTTCATTACTTTATGATTTTAAAGGTCCTATTATTTTTGATTACAACTCTAAAGACTCTAAGGTAAATAATTATTCCTAGTCATTTTATGCTTCGAGAAGAAATTATATGCAAAATAAAGAAATTTTGTTTCTGTTTAAAACAGTTACGCGAGATGGTTTCCACGCCTTGAACAAAGCTTGGATCAAATCAAGAAAAATCTCTAGCTGCTTGTCTCTGCTGCAATCACTGCTTCAGACGAAGAGTTCATGCCAACTGTTCACAGTCACCGGGAGGAGCTGACGCAGAAATAAATGAAAGATTGCACTCTTCAAGGCGTTCAAGTTTTTGAGGGATGGATCGTTGCTGGCCAAGAGACAACAGAGCTTCCGTCATGCGCTGGTCATTGAAGGAAAGAAACTACATACACATGGAAGGCTCGTACTCAAGATGAGTGCTTAAGTGATTTAATCAAATTATGTTGGAATATGAAGATAGGACTCGAGAAACGGTTTGATAATATTGTGCCTGTAACTGTTTAGAATATGGCTGTGGCATTTCACCTTGAATTACAAATGGAAGATCTTTGTTTTTTTGAAGTCCAAAATGAAAAGCTTGGAATAACACCAGAAAGACGACAGCAGTGGAAGTTAAGTGGGGTAGATGTTTTCTCTGCCTTTTTTGAACATGTATGCCAACTACCCCATGTCAAGAAGCTTGTTTAAGAGTCAGCTCCACCTGGTTTGAATCTGCTTCCGCAAAGTAGCACCATTGTCTACAGGAGGTTCAAGAAAACCTTGATGTCTATGGTTTGGCAAGGACTTGGTGGCTGTGCAAACCAAATGTTTCTTAATACAAAGAATGAAAATGTCGAAGAATTTTAACAAGAGGAGCGGAATAACACTAGCAATGAAACGGAAAAATTGTCCCACATTAGACACTTTTTTCACATTGAAATTTTCTTCTGGTTGCAAAGTAACTTCTGATTTTGATGAGGAGTTCAACACTGCTTTTTATGCTAATAAAGAATAAACTTATTACATTCGTTGTTAGTTTTTTCTATTGAATTAAATCGCTGGACGCTCCAACTACGACCCATAAAAATCGATATTCAAAATCTGGCCTATTTTTTACCAGAAAACTGCGGAATTCTGGTTCCCTCACATGTATGATATCCGTCAACAAAAAGAAATTCTGCCGGCCGATATTTTTTCACAGAATTCTAGGGTCTAGCAAAAAGTTTACATTGAGATTCATTTTCAAAATTCCAAATTCAACGCCTTTGGAAATCATAAGAAAATTCTGTAACTATAAAAAAGAAGTTGCCTTAATGGTAAGTGAGTTAAAGGAGAAAATCTGTTTCAGAAAATTCCAGGTAGACAGCGTAAAAGTTTTGGAAAAGTTAAAACATTAAAGTTAAACTTGGAAAAAGTCAAAAATCAGTTGCAAAAACAAATCAGCCAATTAGCAAAAGAGGAAAATTTAAAAAGATTCACAAATAAAATCTATAGTCCTATAATTTCTTAATCATTTCTATCTCAAATTAACTTTGACTAAAGAACAATATACGACTGAAAAGGTTATAAACTGCATATAACTTTATGATAAAATAAACTTATGATCAAATAATTAGCCATTTCTCCAATCCGGCCTTCGCCAGGCGTGCCAAAATTGTTGCTATGCAACAATACTGCAGATAAAACAAACCTGTGATTTCAACAATTTAGTAGTAATCTGACTGACAAAAAGAGAGGAGCTAACAGTTGAATTTAATTTTCAAAAAGTTAAAATGCTGACAAGTTGTGTTGCCATTGGATCTTCAAATCATAACCTGACGGAAAACAAGCCTGGTTTCTTCAGATTTCCTAATGGTGAAGAAAATGCAGAGTTAAGAAAGAAATGGGTAGCTGCTTGCAAGGGAAAGAATTCTGATGGAACGCCATGGAATCCAGTTGGAAAAAATGTTTATATTTGTGGTGCTCATTTTGTTTCTGGAAAACCAAATAGGAAAGATCCACTCCATCCAGATCATGTACCATCTGTGTTTTCACTTACACTTTCAACAGGAAAAAAAAGCAATGAAAGTAAAGTTCAAAGATACATAAACTGTGTTAAACGAAGAAGGATTCTTGGAGAGTCTAGTAGTAAGAACATGGTTGAGAATATCTCTTCTGACAATGTTTGCATCCAAATGACGAACCAGAATATACTGAAGAAAGGTGCTCCCTACCTCCACCTTGGCAACCACAAGTACAAGTACCATGTGAGCACCATCAGTAAGTAATTCTACCCTTCTATCCGAGATTGAAAAACTAAAATTAGAGAGAGATAATGCTCTAATTACAATAAAGAACTTGCAAGATGAAGTTATCACTCTTCGATCAGAAAGAGTTGCTGCTCGAGATGCTTTAAAAGGAGTTAAAAAAAAAACTCATCGACTATGACAATTTGAAGACTTGTTCTGATGATAAATTCAAATATTACACTGAAATATCTGCACAGACACTCAACAACATTTTTTCCTATGTACAATGTGACCTTCCAGACTAAACAACCACAGCAAAGTTGTCATATCAAAGTCAGCTTTTAATGACTCATATAAAATTAAGGTTAAACATACCCTTTGAATATCTTGCATACAATTTTGGCATTACAAAGTCAACATGCAATGATATATTTAGAAAATGGATTCACCTACTTTTTGTTAAATTGTAGCCTTTGATTAAATGGCCTGATCACGATGTAAACTTAAGAAAACTGCCAAATATTTTTAGACAGTATTTTCGGAGATTAACTGGCATTATAGACTGTAAGAGGTTTTTATTGACATACCCAAAAACTTAGAAGCTCAGGCCCAAGTTTATTCGAACTACAAAAACATTCGACCATCAAGTTCTTTATAGCTTGTACACCCCATGGGTCTATTTAATATATTTCAAGAGCTTGGGGTGGTCAAGTTTCTGATGTTGAACTTGTAAAGAATTCAGGATTCATCAGTTATAAGCACCATTGTCCAGGTGATCAAATACTTGCTGATCGAGGATTCACACTCCAAGACGAGTTTGCCGCTGGTTGTGGAGTTGACCTTGTGATTCCTGCTTTTACAAAGGGCAAAAGTCAGTTGTCTGCTCGAGAACTTGAGGTTACGTGTCAGATTGCATCGATAAGAATAGACATCGAGAATACACAATGAAGTAACAATCAATCCTACTAATCCTACTAATGAAGAAGCAAATGAAGAAACACTAACCAATCCAGTTTTTGAACCTCAAAAGCATTGTTAGTCTTGTTAGTAATAGATTAGCTGTGGTGATCAGTTTAAAGCCTTCTTTCTTTTAATTTGTTTTCCTTTTTTACATGAAGAGCAATACCATGTAGCTTTGTGTGGTCTCTTGATATTCACACATTTGAAGTGAAACCATCTATATTCACATGTCTCAGAGTCACATCTAATCCAATTCTCCTTATTATTGTATTTAGATTCACAATAAAACAAATCTTGATCAAAATTGTTTACTTGTTTTTGATTGTTCATATATTCCAATCTTCTTATCAATAATTCAGGAACAATGTATCACTTGTAAAACTTTGTCAAGACTGGGACTTAATTGTTTATAAAGTTATCTCTGTCAATAGTTTGATAATGAACCCAATTCGGTGTCCAAACAATGAACACACACTTTTGAAGATCATAAACAAATAGTTGCATATGGACTTGTGCATAGTATTGATCATAGTATCATCATATCAACACTATCATAGTATTGATGATTTTTCTTTAAAACATATCTTTCATCCAAAAAGAAAGTTCTATCAATGGCTTCGACAAATGATTTTGTATGCCTTTTTGAATATGGACATTTCACTTCAATCATAACAAATTTCTCTTTGTGGCAAGGACATTTATATAAGCCGTCCGGCACCAATATATTGTAAGCTCTTATGAAGTCTTCATCCTGGAAAATAGATTTCATAACTGTAATGTTCTGAAGAAAGTTTCTCTTTCAAATTTTTAATGGCATTCCTTTCATTCATCTTACCCCAATTCAATGACGGGGTGTTGTGATGTTGTAATTTTGATTCAAAGCAAATTTTTTTAATAATTGAATGTACTGGATCATCAATGTTTGTGTGTAAAACAGAATGCACAGATGAAGCAGTTATTCTATCAATTCTTGAAGTGTACCACTCAGGTGAATCTGCTCGTCGTTGAGTGACTTTCTCAATATAATCAATAACACAGTCTGAATAGTTGAGCATTTGCATATGTCATAATTTGCATATATGCTATAAGTTCATCTGAAACATCGTTCAAATCAGATGAATACCATTCTCTAAGTGATGGTGGCATCTTCACTCTCTCTGGAGGATTGAACTTTGGCACAAATGGTTTATAATAATCAGAATAGTATAAGAGCAAAACTGGCAGTATGGTTTGTTTGGATAAACTGTTAAATAAAGTATCAATGTCACTATCTGTGGGTGGGTTGGCATTAAAATTGTTAACATTACTACTTTTGAATTTGTCCACAGATTTTTTGCATAGAAACTAATTTCTGAAAAGGTAGTAAATGTAACCTTTTCCTTGAAGTCATTGTTCCACAGACAAGCTTCTTCTGTACATGTACATCGAGTAAAACCTGCCCAAACAGCTGCTTCAATCTTGAATAAAATTGATCCAATTTGCGTACAAGATTCTCCAAGACCAGCCATACATGTACAATGAGCATTTATAACAGAGCTTGTTGTTTTACTTATACTGACCCAAAGAGTGTGAGGTGGTTCATTGAGTCTTTGAGAGGGCATTATGTCAGCTTTCATTAAGACTGTGTTTGTTTCAGGTATATTGTAATGAAAAATTGTTCGGACCCAACCCTTTTGGAATGGATTGTGTGCCTCTAAACTCTTTCGATTTGTCATTGCTTCTCTTGTAAAAATGCCAGGAGTTGGTTCATTCCTCAACACATCACCAGACAGTTCATTCTTTGATTCCAATTTCAAGTTTTTTTAAATATCGGTTCTTGGCTTCAGGATCTAATTTTCTATAATTATAACTCTGAGACATCTTTAAAAATTGACAATTTTGCTTTAGTACCCCTCTCTTTGACAGCGTTTGGGAGTTAAATGGCGCCTAGAAACAGATTTGTTTTCACTGCAGAAAGCTGAGCATCTGTGCCGTGAAGGATCAAAACGAGGCTATGACGTCAGCCCGGTTCTGAGAATACTAAAATTTACATATGGCTAAGATTCTGTATTTATATTGCTGCAAAGAAAAGTCTAAAATTGCAGCCTAACTTAAGCCTCATCAATGACAATAGCCTTGCGATGATAACACATTCCTCCAAGATGTTTTGCAAATAGCCTCTGGTGTTACGAGTAACATTTCAATATCTCAAGTGAAAACTGTATGTATCACACTTTTATTAGTTTGTAATTTCTCTATGAAGGCAGCATCGACTACTAATTGTATTAATCGTGCAGATTGCTCGAGCATTAAACTAGATAGTGGCGAGATAACAATGGTTTCGAATGCGATATTCATACATGTCATAGGCCTAGATACTTGTGGTAAAAGAATCTCGTAACTTAAAAAGTTCCGAAAAGAAAGGCGAAGCAAAACGTTTTTCCAGCTCCAGTTGGAGCAACAACGAAGATATCCTTCTCTCAAAAGCCTTACAGTATACCGCTTTCTGAAATTCCTTCAGCTTGATGTTGAATTTGCTTTCAAGTTTTGTGATTATATTTTCCTCCATAAAAACCAACAAAACAAAAGAAACACCGCAACCGCACCGGAATGACTGACTTATTTGATGGAATGGCAGGCTAAGGAAATTATTGAGAATTAACCAATCAGAGTGCAGTATTTCATAAATTTTTCAGAATACTGCGCTCTGATTGGAGAGCCAAAACGTTGGCTCCGTTCAGGAGTTTTAGGCCAGACTCTGACACTGGAATATTATGAGTCCCACTTTAAGCGATCAGTGGTAGGTTGTTGTTGCTGTTATGAATGTTGTTGTTGCTGTTAGAGTGTAATAAGTCTAAATAAAGAAGTGCTTCAGTCTCTTGGACAAGAAATGTGCATTGTGTTGGATGTAGTTCTAGCAGCAAGTGGCTATGAGGCTGTTTTTGAAGGCTTTTTACGTCTTGTGAGTGCGCATAAAAAGTGTTGAGGCCAATCAAACGAGGTTTTAACTGCGCAAGCTATTGTGGATTGGTGCATACCTCTTTCCATATCATGTCATGCAAGAATGAAGAATAATAGCGAGTATTTAACATCCCTTGCCAATATTCACAGATGAAAGAAGCAGATCATTTTTCCAGTGTAGCATCAGCAAATTTGTGGACAGATTAAGCAAAGAGAATCCACAATGCCCACATGTTCTTATTAAAAAGCCATGAGACACTTAACCAAGTTCCTTCAATGTCCATAGACATTGGACTTGGAGCAGGCTTCTATTTTATGATATGTAGTTATACGCCATACATAATTGATTAGCATGTGTTTGCAATAAATTATAATCCTACGCTCTTTATAACATGGCCACGCCCTTATGAATAGGCCCCTTCCCATGCCACGCTCATACCGCACCCAAAACTAAGTGTGCACAGCCACTTTAGAAAAAAATCTCAGGTGTGCAATTGCCATACTCTGCAGACTGGCTTGAGGGTCATTCTAGCAAAGTTCAATTTTAACTCATGCAATTTACTGAGTTGTATGACCCTAGATGTTGAAAAGTGTCATGCAACAGTACATTTCAAGCAGGCAAACATGTCAATGCTTGAGTATTCCGGAGCCTTTGGAGCCACCATGAAGGATAGCATAAAGCACAGAACACATTGGGCAGCTTTCTACCACACCAGCACTAAATCATGGTATCCAAAGCCAGAAAAGTCTCTCCATTTCCTGCAAGTCCCCGTTTTGAAGCTTCTTCCAGCAATACAAATGTCCCAAGACGATTGTGACATCTTGAGGAACTGGGAGGATGAAAAAAATAATCTTGACAATTATAGGGGAATTACTTTATTAAGCATTTTTGGGAAAATCTTTATGGGAAACTCTTTATGGGAACCTTATTGGATAAGCTTAGTAGAGTTACCTCTGAATATAAAATTCTTAATGAAAATCAAATTGCATTTAGAAAGGATTATCAAACAGCTGATCACCTCTTTACTCTAAAGGCCATTATTGAAAATCCTTTTGACAATAAAAAGGGAATATTTATCTATGCTAAGAAACTGCTGGAGAAAATTGCACTTTATGGCATTCAGGGCAAATTTCTGAAAATAATTACATCTCTTTACTCGAAAGTAAAGCCTTGTGTCAGAGGTCCAAATGGCTTAACAATTAACAAATTTACTAGCGTGTTCTTGTGGTTTCAGGCAGGGTTGTTATCATAGTCCTTTGTTATTTGCTCTTTTTTGAATGATTAAATGATCACATAAATAAAGCTTGTTCTGGTGTTTGATAAAATAATCCACACACTGTTATATGCAGACGATCTAGTTTTAATTGCCAGAAATAAATGCTACCTCCAATCTCAATTAAATGCTTAATTTCTTTGAAAATCATAACTTCAATAAAAATTAAGGCTAATATGGACAAAGCAAAAATTATGATTTTAGAAATAACAAACGAAAGTCCCGTGCAAAATTCAAAACTCATCCTATTTGGTATCTAGGGGTAAGCCAGTCAAAGAATGCGAATCTTAAAAGTATCTTGGGGTTACACTGAAATCTTATGGGTCCTTTGTTGAGCATGATGAAAATGAAAAAGGAAAAAAAGCGCAAAAATCTTACTTTGCTCTCTTGGCTAAAAGCAAATAATATTTTTGATGACACAATAATGCCCATTCTAAATTACTCTTTGGAAGTATGGGGTTTGTCTGGACTAGAAAATTGGATTAGACTAGAAAGATTTTGTCTAATTTGCCTTTATTTAAGGAAACAAACAGTAGAGGACAAAGTTCATTTTGTAATGTTATGTCCCTCGTATTCTACTGAATGTCAAAAATGTTAGATATTAATTCACAACAAATTCCCTTCTACCCTTCTTTTGAACCCAAATGATATGTTCATTTGGCAAATGCTTAAGAAAACGTTGTGTTTATAAAATCAATTGGTAAATTTTGTAACAAATCTTTTAAAATCAGAGATGAAACAAATCCTAATCTATTATCCTAATCAATAACTTTTATCAAAATTATTGTTGTAATTCTGTTCTGTAAATTGTAGATTAACACTTATTTTCATCAATTTTCATCAATTCCACAATTGGTACATTGTTAGTAAATGTCTTGGTTTAATTGCATTAATCTTGTTATTTTAGTAAATATATTGTAAGTTTGTTAAGGGCCATCTCGGCCTACATACCTTATTGCCGAAAACGAAAAAGTTAGTTATTTGACCAATTTGTAACAAGTCTTATTATCAAATCAAAATTATATGTTTAAAATACTAATCCATCTGTTAAGAAAAAACATGAATAGGACAATTTTGATTGTAAAAACATTTTTAATTATATTACATTAAGGGATTTTCTGCCTCATTGGCAAATGAAAACTTGCTTTTCTGATTCATAGTAAAGTAATTGGCTAATTATTTAATTCTTTTAATTGTTAGCTGTTTGGTTGAACCATGGATATAGACCATGGATTATATAAAAGCTCTTCCACCAGCAAGGTCTCTATAAGCTGATGTTCACCCACCGCACATAGTTAATTCCTTTGGGGCCATCATACGAATGATAATGCCCTTTTGTTCAATTATATTTTTTCACTGGATTTTAAAACACACTTTATGTGCAGTAACTAACCTTTATCGGATAAAAATTCAATTATAAATTTATGACTCGAACTGTCCATTTTTGTGTTTTGGTTAATCATTTGTTCATAAAATGCACCAAAAATGATTTTTGTTCACAATCTTTGTTCGACAACAATAAGGCAGATAGTGAAGGTGTTGATATAGATAAACAATGTTCTGTGTAATAAATCCTTTATTTTCAATAAAAGTCAGTATAGTAAAATAATTGAATAAACACTAATTGGCTTAGTGAATTTAGCAATTTTGAATCTTTGTTTAGCAATATATGCTAGTCTTAAAAAAAGACATTTAAATTCTAAATCTGGCCTTAACACAATCTGTGTAAAATGAAAAGATTGGCAGATTTATTTTGGAGGTGCAAATAACTTTTCATAAAATTCTTTTGATAGGGACCTTGATCAACCATAATGTTGTGATGCAATTTAGGCATTAAACCGTTAGTGGTGGATTGAGATTTTACTGAGGGTAACTATACATCAAACATTTTCTGTTCAATTGTGAGGATTGTCTCTTACTTGATTAAAACAAAAACCACAATTGAAAGATTTTCTATTAGAAACTATTGGTTCTTTGTTGGTCTCGTATAAATTGATGAAAGAATCTCTTATAAACAAATCATTTCTCAATTATATAACTTAGATAAAGATTCAGGTTAAATGTGTAGTGAACTAAATATTGTAAATTTAGGCCTACTTCTTCTTCTCTCTCTCAAGCCTAGTTTATACTTCATAATTTTTCACGTAATTTTTTGCTTAAGCAAAAAATTAAGGCCTTGGCGTCGGGATGTCTGCATCATAATCCTACTTAATCCCCTATAATTTTGCTTATGGGTTTAAGCAAAAAAATTATTGCTTAAAGGTTCAATTTTTTTGCTTAAGGAAAATTCGAAGGTGCTTAAGCAAAAAATTATGTGCTAAAGCAGGAAAATTACGGAGTTGAAAAAAGTTCAACTATTTCCTTAATGCTTAAACTCCTCCTCAGTGGTTTTGTCACTGAAATTGCAGAAACAACGAATAATGATAATATTGACGTCAGAAATGAGTAATCGTAAACGCCCTCAACAACACCATGGCTGTATCAACGTCAATGCAGTGAATCATTTTTCCTGTTTTTGAATTCATGAATGGCCCTTTTTCATTCATGATTTTCTCTTTGGTTCTATAAAACAAGAACCTCTCTTTTATTTAACAAAAATTTTTACAAGCTCTGAGATATGGAAATGGATAACTTTGAGGGAAAACTGATTGAAGAAGTTCAAAAATATCCGCATCTTTACGACTCATCGTTGAAAGCATATCGAGATTCAATACGGGTTCAAAATTCATGGCAAGAAATTGCACAGAACTTGAACGTTACAATTGAGCTTGCAAAAAAGAAATGGAAATATATACGTGAGAGTTATGTAAAGTCGAAGAAAACAGCCAAAGGGAAAAGTCGGGATGGTAGGCCAACGAAGCCAAATAAATATTTTGAGATGCTGGCATGGTTGTCACCTTTTATAAAGCACCGGCCAACAGAGAGCAATTTAACTTCGCCAAGTACAACAGAGTCAAGTACAACCATAGGATTTGAAGATTCAGATATTTTTGAGGAAGAACTCTCAACCCCAGTCTCTGTTCGATCTGTCTCTCCTGTGGCGAGTACAACTGGCAGAATAAATAGAAAGGGGGAATACACTGCAAGGAAAAGGCCAAGAACTGACGTGGAGAATGCCATTATGGATTCAATTGCAGATAAAGAGGATGAAGATGAATTTGCAAACTTTGGAAGAACTGTAGGGGACACTTTACGAAAATTGTCAAAAATGTCTCAAATTCTGACCAAAAAGAAAATTAATGATGTTTTATTTAATGCTGAAATGGCGGAAATAAACTCAACCAATCAAGCTGAAGAGGTACAACAACCAGTACAACCAAGTAGTTTTATGGATTATTTAAGAAATTAAGGTTCAAAATGTTTTTTTTATCCATTTTCAGAAATTCTTCGTGCCCGAGAATGGCGGTAATTATAAGTCAGCTTTGCATCATCCAAATATGAACCAGGGTATGGCCGCATCATATTCTCTTTTAAAGGAAAAGCTGCATCAGCAACAAAAACATATGGCATTGGCTCTGTATTGTTTGCAATCGGTTCTGCTGCTGGTAATCCTAATTGGCATTCATTTAGCTTGATACCTAAACCTGACTTTGCCAAAACCCAACCGTCACTTTCACGTCCATATGCCCCAATGTCAGCCATTACAAACTTGTACCTGGCATCAAATACTGCTAATAGGACAATAGAATAAAAACCTTTGTAATTAAAATAATCACTGCCAGAATTTTTTGGGGCCTTTAT
>JAACYV020076673.1:0-10831 GCA_009936425.2 Chrysaora fuscescens
ATAAATTAATACGATCTGTTGATAGATGAGTTCTTCATTACACTCAAGCAGAGGAAATATTATCCTGATGGAAAGGAGGATGGAAAAGATGGAAAGGATAAACTATGAACATTTCCAGTCCAGAGAGTTCACACCAGCTGATTGAAAACAGAAAATATAAAAAGGCTGATAAGCAACTGGATTGTTTGTGCTATGCGTAGGAACAGGGGAATTATTTGATTTCATTTTCAAAGATTCGTTGATGATATTTGGAAAAAGAGAGGGAGCGCTATAATTTACAATATATACCATATAACTATCATATAACCATAACCATAACCATATAACCATAACCATATAACCATAACCATAACCATAACCATAACCATAACCATAACCATAACCATAACCATAACCATAACCATAACCATAACCATATAACCATAACCATATAACCATATAACTATCAATATTAATGTATGGCAATATAATATCGAAAGTTTAGGCTAAAGGTACATGAGAGTCTATTTTACTACAAAATGTTCAAAAAAATGTAAACCGTGCCATGGTGTATATCATGTATACCGTAGTGCATATGATGAATGCATATGCAAATATTAGTAATCCATATTATGAACCTATTGAAAATTTATATTACCTCTCGCAATTAAGTCCCTAATTTCAAGAATTTATTGCTTCTGATATGACGTCTTTAAATTTCAATTGAATTGAATTGGCATACGCCATGAAAGGCCTAGCCCAGTGAAACACGGAGACAACCAAAGGAGAACATGCCACAAGAAATTGCTTTCATTCAAGCGGCAATGGCTGTATATCATCGCACAACAAACAAAGAAACGCAATAATTTAAGTATGAAACATTTCAAATATTTCATGCTAGCGTATGGCGAGATGAAGTTAGGTAGTTATATACACTTGCCATTTTTGTAACGCTACGTTATGCTCTAAGCGCAGAGGGACCAATAAAAGGCTTGGGCTAATCTTCTCAGTGCGACCCTGGTCCATCCTTTTGGTGGGACAACACAACGTAAGTCACTGCTTTTATCTGGAATTACAGAGAAATGGCAATTTCTCTTCTCGCTCTCCTTTACAACAGCTTGTACTGAGGCTCGAACTCAAAGCTCTCAATTTATGGTTGTAACTGCTATCCCTACACCACTCGGCCATCCCCACATCACGAATTAAAGGATGAAGCGATATAATGCAAGCAATAAGTTATACATGGTACGAGCAAGCTCAAAGAACACAGACCTCGAGGAAGATGTTCTATTGGTAGTTTCTTATCAAGACTTGGCAATTTTGATACTAAAGAAGGAAGACATCCTTAATGGGTGATAATTGTTTGTGATAGCTAATATAATGAATGTTCATTTTGTGACGAGGAGATATCTTTCGAACAGAAAATTTACTGTTGTTAAATGTTATCATCCTAAAGAATTATCTCTTTGGTTGTAATGATCAGTCCCACCACATATTTCCTTTTTCGTTGTGTTAATAGAAATTGTTATCATGGATGTAAATTTGCGGTAAAGGCAAAAGTTTGAAAATACCAAAAATGTGACAACACAAATGTTTGAGCCCATTCAAAACGTACAAAAAAAGACGAGTTAGATATTAAAAAGGGTGGTTTTAAATAAATTTAAGATATTTTTGTAACAATGTTTGTAATAAGGCAGGGATGAGCTAAGGTGGATTATAAGGGTCTCTATGTAATTAGTATAATCAATGCAGAGTACTATGTGCGTACACTTGGACGATGTTAATAACACGATGGCCGCCTGCGCAACACTCTTACCCAGTCATTTCCCCGGTAAAGGTTGCAGTAGAGACACAATGACTTCTATAAACCGAAAAAATGGCGGAAGAAAAATCCAAGTGGGTAACGACGAAAGTAACTTGATAGTGCAAGTGGTCAAAAATCAGTAAACAAAAACGAAATTGAATAGTCTGGAATAAGGGTGCTATACCAACATCATTTCTATAAAATGCGAGACACTGGCATTGTTTGAAAATGAATATTTGATTTAGCTGATAAAAATATGCAAAACTTCAATGCGGTACTAATGAATGGGTAGAGAAAATAAGAAAGAAATTCCAGCATCCTAAAACGTTTCGGGCCTGGCCCTGTATCGAGTAAATTATTGATAATTATATAGGTTGATTCGTAAAATTCCCATCTAATCCTACTTAGGATACTCAGGAACATGCTAGAAATTTCCCAAATCTTCAGAATAAACAATTTTCTTTAGAATAAACTTTGACTAAAAAAGAGATAAACATCTACGCTTCGTTCTCAGATAACTCAGATTGGCTCCCTTCCATGTTTTCTCAAAGCTCTATTGTTGACTTGTTTATTGGGATAAAATACGTGTAATTTCACTCACCTAAGAGACTTTATGATTCCTTTCCCGTTTAAAGTCTTCAGCTAAGTTTGTAATCCTCTTCAGTTAATTATTTCCGAGTTTAAAGGTTAACCCTGCTCTGACGTGAGAAAGATCGGAGCTGACCTAACAGGAAAAGGGTAAGTAGCTAACTGTTAGGCTTTGACCATAATCAATTAGACGATCTGTTATATGTTAGAAATGAGAGAAGAAAACTGTTCAAAATCGACAAGTTGCTTTTAAGCTGCAGTCAGATACAATACGTCATTGTACGAGAATGTCTACTGTAGACTGAAGTCCCACCTTATCGAAACTGGGTTTTCAAGATCAAGCTATTGTTTGTCTGCATTACTGTGGAATGTGAAGTATCGAAGGATAACACAAGTCAATATACACTAAAGGTCTTACCACGTACCTCATACTCGCTCATTACCAAGGGTGGGTCTTTTTGTCGTTTGGCCCTGTCACTTGGTCAATCGGATGTATGGAACGCTTGGCTTGGGGGCGCCTTTCTCGCGAGGGCACTTATTAGAAGTAGGAAGGCATTAATCGAGGAAGAAATTTGCTGCACAATCTACATACTTCATACCATAACTCAAGAGACCTACATTTTATCTAATATGTATTACTAATTCCTAATCATATAATGATAATGATAATGATAATTCCTACATGTACCGATAACTTGTCATTTACGTCCTTACGAGGTGAATAACTAAGGTTAATGAACAGGAACTCTCCTTATCTTACAAATTAAGTTTTGATCTTCCTTTGAAATCCCATATTTGTTTGCTGTACCAATAAGATGAAATTGTGGTACTCTACTTACTCTGCTAAATACTGCGCAACAAGGAAATATATTATTTCATTGACGAGTTCGCTTGTTTACGTTTTCTGAATAGCCAATCAACGGACAGCATTGATGACCACGTGATAGAACATACGTAGCATTATTAGTTAATATCAAAATGTAAACAAAGTTCTGTCAAATACAAAACTCTCCTTATTTCTGTACAGCATAAAGTATCAAGTGTCATTCGTTAAACCTACTGAATGGACAATTGTTGAATCTAAAAATATCATAAGCATGGGGAAGTGGAGGAGACTGGAATATATTGGGTGTGGATGTGATAGCCGTAACTGTAGTGTGAATGAGGAACCGCACAAATCTACGACCGTAAGTGAAATGCAACACGAATATTAGTCACATCCGACGTGAAAATGCACTCATTTTTCTCAATGAAAACTGCTATAAACAAGTAGGGGTCAAACTTAAAATCGTAATAGATTTATAGTTGAACTACGTAGATAAGGTACGAATTTTTTTAATTTCCTAAGCCCCGCTTCCACTGACCCAGGTAAATGTGAAAACGGATAAATATTTATCTGATTCAGCGGAAAACGATGCCTGCTTTTTCAAAACGGATGAATTAAAAAACGCATCATCCTAGTGGAAACACACTGATCCGGATATTTCCATAAACGCTGCAATAGAAACAACAATTGTTGAGTGGATTTGGAACTAAATCTTAAAGTTTTCTTATAAGACCTACAAAAAATGGATGTCCAAGTATTATCATGCTAAATGTTTCCACCAATTCGCTACTAGAAAGATATATATTTATCCGTTTTCACATTTACCCGGGTCAGTGGAACCAGGGCCCTAGTAAGGAATACCGTTCACTCAAAAACAACCAACTTGGAATATTATCTACCAAGCGGAGGGAAAATAATTAGAATTAATACACCTCGGGGAACTTTCTAAAGCTCTTTCACAAAACACAAAGCTCCAACAAGGTTGTTTGTTTTACTGATCAAGTCATACTGTTTAAAAGCATGACCTCAGCTATAATTTCAAACAGAGTTCCTTCATGAGAACAAACCTATTAACTCTCAACTCCGCAAGCCAGGCCTCTCTAATTCTCTTTTTATGAAGTTAACCAATTTAATTCCTGATTTAAGATTCAATTGATGACCCACCCTAAATCAGTATAATTCCTAATCCTGCCGCAAATGATACAGTTTGTCCACTAGACATAATCAGGCAGAACCTATTCTTTAAGGCGCTATATTGCACGCAAGAGCAGGAAAATCCAATTGACTACGCCCTTTTTGATTGCTTCACCTTTAAAGTCGAAACAAGCTTTAACATTCTTTTGAATATTGAAGAAAAGCTAAGTAGGTTTAGCCCTTCTTTCTCATAGCTAGCAACGCTCGAAGAGCTTCTGATAACTAAAATGGAGTTAAGTGAAAGTATGGTCTAGTGAAAGAAGCACGTATCCACACAAGCATACGCTAAACAAATCATGTCCAGGCTTGGCAAAGATCCCTGTTAAAACTCGCTAGTTTAGCAAATGACGGGTATCAAAACTGAGCAATGATAGTTTACACCCCATTTGAGGTTACTCCTATATCGTAGCACACAAGTGCTGTGAATGACTCTTTGTTAGTTACAGAGTATCTAGATACAGTTATTGATATACCGAAATTCGTAGCCCTTTCAAATGTGTTGACAAAAAAGAGAGATTTGAGGGTGTACAATTTCTTTTTATACGCAAATAAGGGCATATAAAAGGTCTGTCAGCTGAAAACTATATTCTTTGGCAAAGGCTCAAGAGTCAACAAGAAACAACAGACGTTTTTGAAGAAATGTCTCTAGGCTTAATGGTAGAGTATTTTAAGTGAATCTCATAACCATGTAATAGAATGAAATCTCTAGAAAATGTATTAAGAGGTTACACTAATTATTCAACATGCTAAGCAGCCCCTCACGAACGTGGTGTTAATATCGTCTGTTGTTGAAAAAAGAAATTGACAAAATAAAAGGACTAGGGGCGTTGCCCCAGTGTATATGCCAAAAAGGGTTAAGGTACTCAAAGTTCTGAGAATATCTTGGGCACCGGAGACAGGCGTATTTCAGTAGAAATACAGAGTATTACAATAAAAGATGGCTATTAGAAAACGTTTACCAAAAAGGCGATCATATATTATGGTCATTTAATCTCAAATAGGGGAACCTATCATCGATATATCATGAAACCTGTTTGGTAGCACGTTTAACGTAACTGTTCCCTTAGCCAGCCTCTGTTATACTTCAACGCCATTCATACGGTCATTTCCGTTACGTTTGAGATTTCAAACCTAACGCCAGTCTTTTATCGATCTCTTTATTGAAATGACGACCAAGCCATAGAATGGTACGCAATCGTTGAAATATAATTAAAAAAACATATCTCCTATTTTCTGTGCTTTATACAAGGTCCACAAGGCAAGACAAACAGGGTGCCATATTTTATTTATGGTCTTTTATAATTCTTTATGAAATTATATTTATTCCCCTACTGCAATATATAAAAAAAACGTAAAAATCCAGATTCAGATTATCATTAGTAAAATATGTAGCAATGTCCAAAGGCAGAAGAAATTGATAAAAAGATATTTCCACTTCCTGACACACAGAAGATTCCTTTACATAACAAGCAGAAGATCCCAACATTAACAACATATGACAATTTCCTTACAGCCGAAGTAGCTTTGTGCTGCAGAAACCCTCCAATTGCGTATAATAACGAAATTCAGCTTGTTTTAAAGGCTATGTTTATTTGATTGGCATACCCTTAAAAGAATGGAAGAATACAACACTCATGTGCTTGGTTAAATAATTCCGGGGGTGATAGCTTAACAAAGTTTCAATGTCAACCCAATGGCATTCAATAGGACTGCACCCCGGTTTGAGTGCCTGATTTGATGCTGCACAGTTGTGCATTGAACAAAACATAAATGCAACGCGTTTTACATCAATAGAAGCAAGATATTTCAACCTTCAGAGAGGCTGCAGAGAAATTCAAGGTATTTACTTATAGAAACAAGCTAAATGAACTAGAAAACCTTAAACACAAAATATCTAAGTTTTGCGCTGACTCGGAGGTCCGACTCTTCCTAATAACCCTTAACGCATACACAGATGAATCAAAGTCGTTAACTGGTTAAGCTTTAACCATAGTTACATTGACCATCTCATATCATATCCTGTTGAAGCATAATAGTTGAAGTAGCTATGTAACATCTGGACTTTATTTTAGCAAACTTTCGGAAACGTTAAGAAAGTCACGTATTATTTTACAAACGATCCTCAAAATTTGTCATGATAAAACTAAAGATTACATGGATCAGTCTTAATTTAACATTTTTTGCCCACTTTTCTGTGATATAGCGAAATGTTTGACAGAACGTACAGAATTTAAGGGCACTTTTAAAATGCTCACTTACTGAAGGGCAAGCTATAAAGTAAATTCCAGCAAAGGATAGAGGCTGACTTACCATAAAAATTAAGATTTAGTGAACCTTTCCTCTGCACAGATAATTTCTTCATAAATTTCAAAGTTTACGCTTACAGCAAATGAATGAGAATGTCCATTTGATCAACAAAGAGCATCATTCTTTTATATAAGATGTGATCTCAATGAAGCATACAAAGCCTACGCACAGCTAACTGGGCCATTTAACCGCAAAGCTGAAGCCAGGAAGACGGGGGAGTCCGTGCAAAGGGAAATTCCTGCAAATTCTTTAAAGCCAGGGAGAACGCCGAGTTTTCCATTATAGGAAAAGTTGGATACGAAATGGATGCTTATAACTAACAACAGCAGCCACTGTTGACACAACAACTAACTTACAACACACACACACACTACACAGCACAACACACTACGCAACACAGAACCCAAACAACACACACACTACACAACACAACACAACACACTACGCAACACACAACCCAAACAACACACACACTACACAACACAACACAACACACTACGCAACACACAACCCAAACAACACACACACTACACAACACAACACACTACGCAACACAGAACCCAAACAACACACACACTACACAACACAACACAACACACTACGCAACACACAACCCACTACGCAACACACAACCCAAACAACACACACACTACACAACACAACACACTACGCAACACACAACCCAAACAACACACACACTACACAGCACAACATAACACACTATGCAACACACACAACACACTTGCAAGGAAGATTTCGAATATATCATGAAAGCTAACTATGTGAAAATTATTGATGCATCATAGCTACATGCCATTATGCACTCATAATCTGTGCTATCTACTTTCAGAGCGGCAAAACGTCTAACAGTCAAATAGCAGAACAATTAAAATTCAGAATAAATTTTAAAGGAACCAAAATATCATGATATTTATTTAGGATGTATTCAAGAAAATCAATGTTACCTAGGATATATTCAATAGTTTAAGGAGTTGATACTGTTTGCAGCCAATTCATTTGGTTTTTACTGACGGGTACCTTTCGGACTTGTTTGTCAAAAATTCGACTCGTAATGTCAGAAAACTGAGAAATACTGAAACTGATCTTTCGCTACCGCTACGAAAAACTAACAATGGGCAAAAAGCTGTATCTTTTCGAGAACCTAAGTTATGGAATCACCTTGAACTTGATGTTAAACAGGCACCCTCTCTTGCCACTTTTAAGAAAAGAATCGAAGCATAAAATGATAAAAATTGCTAATTTTGTTGATGTTATTTAGTATCTTTTAGTTTATTTAATGTATTTTGTATATTAATGTAATGTATATTTAGTTAATGTAAATATTAAATGTATGTAGTTTATTTAATCTACTTAGTATATTTAATATGTAAATATTTTCTCCTGAAAAGCAGTTCTGATGGACTGACGGGACTACCGTGCCTAAATAAGTGAGAATGAAATGAAATGAACGGGAAAAACCCTTTGATAGTAGCTAGCCGAATTCTACTTAAAATCAATTATTTATTATGATTATCATCACACAAGAGCAGCAGTGAGTTTGAAGGCTCTTCTAGAAAGAGGTCATACGAGCCATCTGAACTTCCGACTGATGCTAAAGCGCACACAACGAGAAGACAGTACAGCGATTTTTATTTATCAGTCGGTGGTAAGCTAAGCTGACCAGGCTTTGGAAACTAGACTACTTAAGAGCCTTAAGAAGTTTCCTCTTCTATCATTTCAAAGACGTTCCCTCTTCTATTATTTTATTAAAATGGACCTATCACTTTTCGGGAGTTCGCATTGTGGAAAGAGCTTTGATAGTTTGTAGCTAAGGATTACGGTTACAAAACTTCAATATCTGTTGTCGTTGTTCAGTTATGGTAGTGTAAAGGAAGGAATTTATGACGTCATAGCAGGGACCTGTCTAAAGTCTCATCATCCTTACTTACTATCAAAGCACTTTTCATAAAGGCGAACTCCCAAAAAGTGATAGGTCCACTATAACCATGCCCAAGTTAGTACTTCCAGCCAAAATGTATTCAATTAGCCATATAAAAGGAATAGTTTTTGCTAGTTACAGTATGTAGAGAACTACGGTTATTGCATTGTAATTGCGCCCTGCAACCTGCAAGTATCCAGTCAACATTTAACACAGCATAGATTTTCGTAAACAAGGAAAAGATTTACATTGAGCACAGTGGTTCAGGTGGAACATGCATCAAGGCCAAATTGATACCAATTAACGGGTTGCTATCATTTCGGATTGTTTTCCATACCGGATTGCTTTCATATCGGAATATTTTTCATACCAGATAGCTTTCATATCGAATTGTTTTTCATACCGGGTTACTTTCATTTCGGATTGTTTTCCATACCGGATTGCTTTCATATCGGAATATTTTTCATACCAGATAGCTTTCATATCGAATTGTTTTTCATACCAGATTGCTTTCGATACCAGATAGAAGGAAATTGGTTCGGAGTGGCAGCAATTTTAAATTCACCAGTTAGCTACATGACGTAAAAACATTTCAATGTGATTTCATATCACCTCCATAGCGGAATGTTTTCAAGCCGAAAAACTGGTATAATACCCATCGGATTGGTTGTGGTGTAGTGTAACCAAATGGCTTACCTGGCTCTAAATAAATCAGATCTGAAAGCAACCCGGTATCTTGTAACTGGGTCCTTGATCACATATTAAGAGTATCGATCGAGTAACCTTGTTTCTATCGTTTTAATTTTTCTACTTACACTTTTCTTGTTGTTTTCGGTTTAGTTTAAAGCCATAACTTGTAGAAGGTAGCTATGATTAATAGCATTTGTAATATAATTTATCATGATTATGAGGATGATGTTTGAAAATCCACTCGCAAAGTACAATCAAACGTTCAACCTTTGTCAGCCTTAAACGTACAACAATGAAAGAAAATAAAACTGTTACTAAGGGAGAAGCTAATCTAGATACAAACTATGATTCACTGATACACTGAACAGACTTGAATAAGTGAATTTCTAGCCGCGTAACGGTTAAAGAATTTCACCCATCATCTTAAATAACAAAGAAGCTTGAAACAGTTATTATCCACCAAGTCCTTTTCTTCCTTTGCAAACATTTGTACAAATCAACGTCATAGCTTTTATAATAGCTTTAATAACCACATTTAGGAAGAAAAACAAGTGTGGTGAATTGGCATGAACTGAATTCACCTCTTTATCCGATGGACCTTGGATAACTTCCTTCCATGGTGAGAGCAGCATCCTCACAAGCTGACATTCCATCAACATTTGACAATATCATCTTCACCCTACGTTACTATTTTCAGTGTAATAAGTTATAGCGACATTTTGTAAATAACTAGGCTGACCAAGCAAAGTCATCAAGCAAGCTGGATAACGCCAGGCAGACACGGAAAAATCGGGAAATCCCCACTTTTCAGATATTTTCGGAAAAATCTAACCAGCTGTCTCTTTTGTGAAGATAATGGCATTTTTCGGAGATAGGGAGCCACCCTTTACTTTCCCAATTTTTCCTTTGCGGAGTTTCCCACCTTTTTATCAGAGTATCCCTATCTCTTTCAAGATGTAACAACCTATTTACTGTAGGCCATACGCAACATCAATAGTCGCACCAACTAACACAGTTTCGATAAATAGTCGAAAAGCAGTTTACTTTCATAAAGTAAATTAATAATACTCCAGATCTAAACACTCTGTTGGGAAACAGAAATTAGACGAGTGTTTGTTGTACAAAAGATCAATAATTGCATGAAACTTAAGAAACTATAGATAATGATGATGGAGTTTTGAGTTAAATTGATGTTACGCAGTATTGAGAAGAAAAGTCTGAACAAAATGTGTTTTTGTTTCTATTTGCATTCTCATACTAATCTGGTTAGCAGCGCACATTCGAGTAGCTATAATGTTTTGCGAAAAGAGGAACTAGCACTATCCACCGGTTAACAACCAGTAACCAGCCACTTTATCTTTTAAGCTATTAGCTTAAGTATCTAGTATTTAGGTAGTATGCAGTATGTATAAAGCAGCATGTATAGTTAAATATAGTTGTATGTAATGTAATACGTAGTAAGCATATAAAGCAGCATGTATAGCTAAATACGGTTGTATGTAAT